>OMKK01065641.1:0-24921 GCA_900302305.1 Polymixia japonica
ATTCGTCCCCTACCTCTTTTGTTAAAGGTGTGCCAATCAGTGAAATCACCTGGTCTGTTCTTTGGTTGACATGAACACCTGTATACTCTTGGCCTTCCATGGCACTTGAATCACCTAATTTGAGGGGGATGTTGGGACCGCACTTGCCTTTTCCCCCGTTTTAAACATATTGCTTTGGACTGTACTCACCTCTTCGTTTCTCTCTTAACGCCTTACACCTAGGTGTGGAAGGAAAAGCGGGCATGGCCGCCATTGCAGACACTACAGGGAATTTTGACTGCGGCGCGTTCTTGCGGGAGATTCAACAAGTCCTACCCCCGTACGCCCGCCCCGTGTTTCTGCGGATCTCCCCGCAAGTGGACACCACAGGTAATCGGACGCGGTCCCTCATCAACACCCCTTGAGTTCATAGACAAAATTCAACCCAGCGCCTTTTGATTTCATGTCAAGGAGTCGCATTCGGTTCTATGTCCGGTGTCTCTTTATTTCCCCCGCAGGAACCTTTAAAATCCAGAAAACCAGGCTGCAGAGGGAAGGGTATGACCCGCGTCTCACCGCCGACCAGATCTACTTTTTGAACTCTAGAGCAGGCCGTTACGAGGCAGTGGGTGAGGAGCTGTACAGCACCATACTGGAGGGAAGAATGTCTCTATGAGATGGAGGAGGTAGTAGGGTCAGTCAGGGTGCTGCACTTAAACAGAAGTTGTAGGAAGAGACAGGGTTGCATGCTGGTGACGGCATCAATCTGAAGTCTTTCTGCACCAACTGCCTCGATTTGAACCTTTCAGGGACCCTAAGTGAAAGGGCTACTTCAATAGGCAGCCGTAGTATTGTTACAGGTAAATGTTCTAACACTGTATGAATAACACCCCAGGACGTAGTGTGAGGGGGGCGTCGGTTCCGTCGCCCTTTAATCACTTCCTGCTCATAGTTTAGCCAAACGAACACCACAACAGTCCACTGAGCTTCAATGCACAAAGTCAGCATCCCGCAGGGTCACGCACAACATAGGAAATATGTTACAATGAGAACATTTGTCTACCGTTTACAACAGCTTGAAACGAGCGTCAAGCTAATCTTTGTGCAACGAGGGGGGGGGGCGGCCAGCGCTCCCTTCGAGAACTATGCCGCGAGAACAACATCTGTGTAGGTCAAAGCAATACTTAGTGTTTAGTTTTGGAGTCACTGCTGCGTGTTAGGATGACACTGAGTGGAATACAGCATGCAGTACACACGACCGCCACGGCAAACACTAACTAGAGGTTTTTTTTTACTTTTTAATGCAATATTACATATTGATGGAAAAACTAAACCTGCGTAACATGATTGGAGTAAAGAACAGTATGCACTGGTACAGGTTTGCAAATACACACAAGTCGTTACTATATGTGCCTTATATGAATTGAAACATTGTGTGTACCAAAACATTCGATTCTAATGCTTTTACAGAAGAAGGAGCTCAAAAGAATGTGGAAATCGCTGTAGTAATTCTTCACATCCACGTCCTGCAAAGCTCAGTCACGCTGTGATTGTTACCCTCTGTAACAAATGTCTTATCAGTAGTGTAATATTATAGGTATAAATGATTGTAAACCTAAGCATAATTATAGATCCCCTGGCATACATCTGTTTGGTTGTGACTCAAATAAAATATTTTAAAACCCATCTGTGCTTAATTAATGGTATTCATATCAGGACATCAGCAGCCTCTCCAACTAATGTAACTGCCCTGGCCTTTGTATAGGTACACAGCTCAAGGGAGGCCTGAGCCTCTGGCTGTTTACCTTGCCAGTTACAAAGTTCCCTCCTGGATGTTTATTGTAATTCTTTTTTAAATTTATTTATTTAATTTTTTGGTGTTTTCAATATTGTCAAATGTTATTAGATTTTCGAGGAGGACTAGCGGTCCACTGATAAGGATATCCGTGCAGGCAGGATCTTCAGTGGGTGCTCTTTGCAGGCCGTACAGAAGTACGGAAAGGCTCTTGGCGTGATGACGTCTGTGAAGGTGTAGAGGGGCGTCCTCTCTCCCGGGTCATAGAAGGTCACCTTGCCTCTGTCCATGTCCAGGACCACTCTGACCACGTCCGGTTGTTTGCTCATGGTCAGGGGGGCCCACGGCGCAGTGCAGGCCTTATGTTCCCCGTTGCGAAACCTTATGGTCCAGAACCCCTCGGCTGGCGTCAGAACGTGTTTTCCTTTCCGATTGATGGATTCACTGGCTATGCCCAAAACCCAGTAGGTGTTGTCCTTCACCTGTACATCCCAGCTATGGCGCCCAGCGCTATAGCTCTCCGAGGCCAGCATCTCGGCGCTAACGTCGAAGCGCTCCGGGTTGTCTGGGAGCTTGAAGATCTGGGTGCAGCACTGTACCACCGTGAGGTCCTCGGACAGAGTGAAGCAGCTGGCCGCTGTGTTGGGATCCAGAATCACGGGAGCTTGGGAAGGAAAAGGGACGCCAGTTAAGAAAGCGGAAGGGAAGCGCGCCAGACGACTAATATTACTTAGAAAGGAACTCACTATATCTAACAATGCTCTTCATCTTCTCCCACACTTCATATTTCAGAGAGCCCAGGTACCTCGCCACATCAATTAGCACGCCAGAAGTCATATATGGGTCCAAGGGAAGTCGCCAGGTTCTAAAATTAAACATTGGAATTAGTTCCCTGAATTGTGTGAATTGTTTGATATAATCCTAGATATATTCATAGTGTGTTTACTTTGGCCTTGCATGTGACTGCAATGTGCGTACCTCTTGATTGTGTCTTTGTAGTTCTGAAAATGAAATGGCAGGAAACAGCTTTTTACCACGTTATATTTGTGTTGTTCTTCATAGTTTCAGTTTAAGATTTGTAATACCAGTTGGCTAAAGCATCGGCCTTATTTACCTTCAGAAACGAGATGTCTGGAGATGCCATCTCCTGCTCCGCTATTCTGACGGTGTTGGTGAGGGACGTCAGTTCATTGCTCATCTCCTCAATCCTCTGGTTGATAATCTGAGTCTTCTGATCCTCCTCAGCCTTTAAAGCAGAAAGTCTGGCAGCCTCTTCGTCTTTCAGGAACTGATGAAGGGCTTCAAATTCATCTTTGATTTGCTTCTCGGTGTGCTCAGCTTGGTTCTGGAAATAGACACGGGTTAAAGGGTTCGTTTTCTCTCTCATATTTAGATTAACGGGGATCGAGTGGGATTACAGTACCTTAACGTGCTCTGCCGTTTGCTCGCAGACCAGTTTGGCTTTCTTGTACAGCTGCAACTTCTCTTTCAACGGCAGCAGTGCACTCTTCAGTTCCTCCTAGAAGGTCATTCACAAAGCATCAACAGTTTAAGACGGGGGTCAAACTGGCAGGCGGCCAAGTTTTCAGCAACAGTGGCGGGGCCGTTCAGCTGCCACTCACTGTTCCATGACGGCATTCCCCCTGCAAGCGCAAAGCCGCACAATGCAGCGTTGAATTAAAGAGACAAACCTATAGAGCCGGGCCTAATGTCATGGCAACGTCAGCAGAGCTGCGGTCATGCAGCTTAACCGAGACGAGGACACGCCGCGGAACCGATAGATTTATCTCACGTTAGCCCTTGATTTATTTACGGTTTCCCCCGTTTGTAAGAAGAGCTTGAGGGCAGGTGGAGAGAGTTGAATGGACAAAGTGGCACACGTTTTAGAAAGCTTACGGGGAGTCTGGTTTCAAGCTGCCCAAGCAGTGGTCTACCAAAAATATGAGTCTATTATTAGAAAGTTAATGAACTTTGCCTAGCACCTTCACACATATTCCTGTTTTTAGACCACATCAGGCTTCGGGAACACAAGGCTGTTAATAACAAGTGCAGTAAAATATTTGTAAATTTAACAAACAATACTCAAATGACTCAAATGAATCTTGTTCGCTATATACTGTAGTGACACCTGCACTGACATGCAGAATTTTGAACAAAACCAGTGACTCAATTCTGATGAGTCAATCATTTTTGATTGTCAATATTTTCACTGTCGCTGAATTATAATTCAAAAGGTAACCAAAAGTCATATATAGCATAGTATTGAACACAAAATACAAACTACAACAAATTTAACAGACAATATGTTTCACAAGTACCTTTTTTTTTACAGTTTGCTAGTATCAATGAGAGGTATGGAAAAAAAAGATAGAATTCCAGTTATTTCCAGAGCAGATGAGGTTGACTGCTGTTGAATCCTATCAAGATATGAATGTAAATTAAAAAAAAAGCTCAAATGTTCTATTAAAATAGACTATTTATTTTAAGTGACTTCAACCACATGAGTTTATTTGCCTACCTTACAGTCATGAGCACCCTCTCCAATGGGGTAGAGCCGATGGCCAATGTGTGCAGCTGCTTTTTCGCACACAGAACAGATAGGCTGCAAGTCTTGCAAACAAAACAGTGTGAGTTTTTCTCCATGTTCCTTGCAAGCCCCCGGGTCATTCCTGCATCTGTCCTCCTTGAAGGACTCGCAGGCCTTCTCCAGAACAGTGCTCACCACTATGTGCTCCATGGAAGTAGGACGCAAGCACAGAGGACAACACTGTGAATCCCCGCCGCCTTGTGTATCCCAGCTGACTGTGAGACAGGCTTTACAGAAGCGATGTTTGCAAGTTAGCACCACCGGCTGACTGAGAATATTTCCACAAATTGGACACGAAAGGTCGTCCTCACGATAAGCGCGTCTGGTGGCCATTCTTCCTTGGGGGTCTTTAATGACAAGGCAGGATCAGATAAGGTTACAACGTCCCTCCCATTTCTCTGGAAGGAAAGGACGAATAAGCTCGGCTTCCACAGGAATACTCTGTGTGTTGCGCTGTGTTCGTTTTGGGCATGCATGTTGCCCATACGTTTTGTTATAAAAGAAGTACCGCCCTCAGATTAAAGCACATAGGCCTGAACACACGACACTGTATCCGAGTAGAAACCGAGCCAGCCATCGCCTAAACTGAAGTGGCACAGGGATGACATCGGAGATGTTGTCCAGGGTGAAATATTTGCACTTGAGATATGATACAAGAATGGACAACCTTATACAGATGGTGTTTGTTAGGATTTATGATGGATTTATGATAACCCTTCAAGTCATGAGAAAGGATTGTTGGGCATTTAACACTTTGAAGAAAGGTAACTGCCAAAAAACTCTCGAGTGAAGGTATAAATAGATAGAGGGAACATATTTGGATTGAAACAGGATGGGAAAGGAAATACCTTACTGCTGACCATTGGAAAAACATTTTCCACAGTCTAGTTTAGCTTTGGCCAAGAGCTCTATTTTAACACTTGACCAGTGACTAACTCCAAAATACCAGACAGATAGACAACACCTGTACTTGTATTAAAGCTCTAAGGGCTTTTTTATTAGTGATTCTTGACACCAACACTAATGTTTTTGTTCTCAAGGTCAACCTTTTCGCTAAAAATAAGCTTGTCTGCGCAGTTTGTAGATTTTCTTGAAAAGCAATTAAAAAAAACAAGATGCGAGAGCATTCAAATAGGTCAGTTTAGACACAGTGAACGTTGTAAACTTTAAGAGCAGTTAACAGTTAGCCTAAATTGTTTGTTCTGTAACCCAATATTGTGTGATGGGAGTAGGTCTACACAGAATGCTGCACCGAAAATAGGACGAGAGAGCTCAGGGAAAACAACTCTACTTTTAAGTGCTTACCGTGCAGCTCGGCAGCGCGCCACCTCTGGGGTATATTTAATAAGCTCTATTGTGCCCCGGCATTCACAGAGAGGTTCCAGGCAAAGGGAGTGTGTCTCTTCGCTTCTCACACATTCCGTAACATTTACAGAGTCCACTGCAAAGCATTTGGAGTCCACTTTAGCTCTACCCGCTCCCAGAACTATTTCAGATAGAAGATATGGAACTGAGGACCGCTGGAGGCTGGAACTATACAGCACAGGAGAAATCAGCCGCAGCTGTGGTTGTGTAGGTGCTCTAGGAAGTACACAGTACCAGGCACCTCTGGTCTGGCCCATGTGTATAAAACACAATAACAATGGGGATATTGTCCTTCATTCTCCACGAGAGCCATAGATGAACAGCTGTGTATACCTGATCTAAAAGTAAGCTCTGGAAATTAAGAGGTTTTCAATTTAGCGGCGATGCAATTCATAGTTTTAAAGGGATAAATCTAATTGGGCCACTTGAGTTATTCTTGTAAAGGATAGTTTCATGTCAAGATGATCTCACTCTCGCTCGTTTTCTTAACTCGTTTCCTGTTCAGGGTCACGGCGGCTGGAGCCAATCCCAGTTTACTTTGGCCGTGAGGCGGGGGGGGACACCCGGATGGCAGGGTCACGTCGGAGGGTCATCATCACACACATATTCACACCTATGGGGAAAAGTCTCCAATTAGCCGACTAACCTACGTGTCTTTGGCGGTGGGAGGAAACCGGAGTATCTGGTCCCAGGACGCTACCGTGCAGTTTCAAATAATCTACTCTTAAATGTCATATATGTGACTTTTGTACATAACCAAGCCATTAAATAAAAATAAAACATCCAAAGAGATTGGCTGCTGACAGTTCAGCCAGTGTGTATTCAGTGCACGAAAATGTCTGAGCCGGTTAAGGTCGAGTTCGCTCAATATAGGCCCAAACTCTGTCCCAAGTAGAGAAACTGGCAACCACTGAACATTTTCAATGTTTTCAGTTGGACAGGTGCACACAAGCACCGTCTAGTGGGTAGAAAATATTACAAATTTCACTTTTTAATCAAATTATGTCCTTGAGCTACAGACATAGTTGGTCGTGTCTGTTTCATTGACAGAGACCAGTGATATAATATGGTCATGACTTGAGTGAATTAAGATTTTAGCACCTCATATAGGAGATGCATAATACTGTACATCCTCTCTTCCACCTTAACAAGCGGTCCGTGTCTCCTCCAGATGAGCAAAAGCCTTGTTTACATGCCTGTAAGTGAGAACATGATTTGTTTACATGCTATGGCACTAATCCACTACTCACAGCAACTGCCAGCTACAAAAGAAAGTCAGCAATCCCAGCATGGTCACTAAATCATGGTTTTAATAGTATTATATAAATAAAGATAAATTGCTAGTTTTATACTTTATATAATGCCTATATGACAGTCCAGGCTCAGAAATCATAATTTTTCTTAATATACTTTTTAAAGTGGTTCTAGTTTAATTAGATGGACTAATTTTAGTAGCAGTTTTAGTTTGACAAAAATATTTATCTTTTTCCAGACCTACATTTATTGACTAGATTTGAACATTTTAGTCGGTGTTCAACATAATGTACGTTAATGGTGGATGTGCACTATGATTGTCAGCTAGGCCATATCACAGACTGAGCAACACTTTTTTTTTTCCATACTCTTTTGTGCGATTCCCAAACATTTTAAGATCTGGAAATTATCAAATGAACTTCTTTTTCCAACATGTGTAGGAACACCCTGCTCTACACATTGAACATGCATCTGAAAGTCAAACCTGTAGGTTAGAAGTATACTTACCTTACAATCTTCTAATGCCTCGTTCATGGGATACACTCTGTGATTCATGTGTAGGCCTGACCTATGGCACGCAGGACAGAGGGGCTCCAAATCCCCTACACAGAAGAGAGATAGTTTCTCTCTGTGTTCTTCACAAATTCTCTCCGGTGGCCCACGGTTCTCACTGAAGCATAAAGGACACACTTTAGCGCCATGTTGGACCCAGAACTGATCCAAACAGGAGCTGCAGAAGCAACAACCGCATGAGATACAGCTGAGGACGACTGGAACAAAAAAGATGTCCCCGCAAATTGCACAGGAGGACTCGTCCACACCCACGCGCGAGATGCTCTCCTCCATGTCGTCCTCCATCTGTGAAAGCTAATAGGCAGTGAAGCCTGTGTCTCCAATGTATGTACATGATGTACTGTGGGTGTTCAGCCAGAGTGGCAGATGAAGGGAGGGGGATGTCTCAAAGGCGCAACTCGGCCTTGCTCCTCTGGTTGCACCATAAATCGACATGACATGAGGTCAAATTCAAATCACGCCAATGAAAAACAGAAGAGGGCGCAAAGCATTTCAAGTCATGATTTCCCTTGAGCAGAGCATGGCGGAAAGAAAGAGAGAGTAGAACAGAGTTGCACTTGGTTGAGCACGCATGAAGTTCTACAGCAGTCATTCATTGATATCAAGGCCGGTAATAATATATTATTATGTTGAACATAGGGTTACAGTTTTATTTCTCATTTTATAACGTTGAAACTGTTATAATCGGCATTCTGCTAGGATCCCTGTAATCTCACAGATCTGAAAAAGTATTTATGACTGTACTGTTATGTCTGTACACTTAAATTACCCCTTTGTATTACAACTGGTGTGGTGCCTTTAAGATTTACAACAGATAAAAGATCTACATAACATTTTGTATGTGGTGGCCATTTTGAGGTGTCAAGTATTTGGACAGATAAAACATTATTAGTCAGTCAATAAAAATGAAAAAGATACTCTTGATAACAATCCCGTAAAAGCACTGTAGATATTTTTTACAGTTCATTCACAATGGTAGTAGCCTGCCTGTGCTTTAACCTCAGACACCTTAAATTAGGTATGTCACCGTCTAAACCAACTATAGCTCTGGACCTTGACTGCACCAGTTTAGAATGTTATAGGTCATTTTATGAGTACAGTAACAGGGATAGGAGATTATTATTATTAGTATTTGTTTCTTTTTTCTTCTTGATATTTGTTTTTACCAACCTTAACCTACATTTCTTTTAGCCAAAGATGTGTCAGTTACATTGACATGGGAACAAAGCAGGGCTTCAAGGTTGTTGTTGTTGTTGTTTTTTTAGATGGTCCACTTTATTGATTTTAACACAGGAATGACAAAAGTACTAGTTTTCCTTCAAAATGCGAGCCAGAAATAGACAGATAAGTAGAAAATGAGAAGAAACGGGAATATGGATTTGGTGAAGAATAGGAAGCAAACAGAATCACAGGTTGGAGGATACGGTGTCGTTTCTTAACAGCTGGACTTGATAACAATAATGATAACATTATGAATGACATAATGCTAACAATAAACAGGAATGACAACGTTCAGTCATCTATGTCTTACAAAGTTGGCAATTTCAAGTTTGGCTAGTTCAACATTCTACAAATGAGAATTGTACTCTAACTGATATTACAGTTTACATTAAACCCTGAATGTGAACACCACTCATTTAGGGGTCTGTTCCAGCAAGTGCACATCACAAAATTGTTTACAATGGAAATGAAATGATAGGGGAATGTGCTGTATAACACCAAGAGTCACATCAGCTAGACTTGAAGCATTGACAACATTTCATTTGAGTGAATATACAACTGGTTGTAACACGTGAATGTAATTTAGAATGTGACCATTTTGTTACTCCGCTACCAATAATAGTTGTATGTACATCCTCCAGATCCAGGTATAGGTGATTTGCCTGCATCTCAACTGTATTAAAGACTCTTTCTTTAAGTTCCTCTCAAAGTATTCATATTTTTATCTCTCCAGTACATAATATTCTCCTGAATATAGGCCAAGAATATTTTACAAAAAGGCATCACTTGTTTCATTACAACATTTAACCACCACTGTTCTGAAGTCTAGATCTCACCACGCTCATTTAACACTTTTTGGTCCAAATAGCATCATGACATGATTTCCACTCAACTAAATCACATCTGCCAATATATATACACATTTATATTTATATATTTCACTTCATCATCATTAACCTTCCTTCTTTCTTTTGTGCTGCTCTCCCTGCTCTCCATGGTCAGGGGTCACAATGGCGTAATGAAATCACATCAGTTTTCTGTCAAGGTGGTCAGTGGTGCGCCCTGAGCGCTGGTGCCGGACTTCCAGATGCTTGCTCTGGACACGGTCAAAGTGGCCCAGCAGCTCGACATAGTCCATTTGGGCCTGAGAGGCACGTTTTGAGATGACTTGCCGTTCAGATTCCATGTACTTAGATTCATCGACAGTTCTCATGAGTTCTGGGTTGGGGACACATCGCAGACGGTGGGACAGGAGCTGGAAGGCCTGGCTTTGTGGCAACAGCATCAGCAGGCCGTACAGCGCTTTGATCAGGTAGGGGTTGTTCTCCACGTCTAGGAGCTGGAGACGCAGGTAGGTGAAAATGGGGCTTTCTATTAGCTGCACCAACTTGTCAACCTCCATCAGGAAGTCTACGGTCACCTCCAGATCTCCAAACTTCTGGATGAGGTCATAGGCGTGTCTGTAGTTCTGGGTGAGGAAACAGAGTGACACGGTGGCGACGGGGTTGTGGCACCACGAGCGATACAGACAGCAAAACAAAGCGCAGCTCTCCTGCGTTCGCAGGTCTTTGAGCTGGTTGCGTAGCTGAAAGAGCTCAGCGGAGGTGAGCAGGATGGTGTTAAGTGTCTGGACCATGGTGGAGGCAAATTTCAAGTCCTCCTCCTTCAGCAAGATGTCAGCCATGGAGTGGAAGATGTTCTCCGCGTGCAGCAACAGACACAACTGCCTGATGATGAAAGCTCCCCTGTTCTCCAGAAGCTTCCTCTCCAGACTGAAGCGCTTCAGAAGGTTAATCATGAACTTGTAGAAGTAGGAGTTCATGCTCGGAGTGGAAGGGGAGGAGTCACCTACTTTGGAGTCGGCGCTGGGCTGCTGTCCCGGCTTGGCCCCCTCTGGAACCTTGAGCTCCAGCCTGTTGTCGGCGTTGTCACAGGAGTCCGCTGGATCAGTCTGGCCAGCGGGGGAGGATGCTATCTCTGCTAAAACTTCCAGATCCTTCAGAATCACCTCATCAGACTCATCAGATAGTGTCTTCAGCAGCATAGGAAACAGGCTGTCTGTGTGACGGAACATCTTTCGTGGTGTCTTAATGTAGAGGTGGTACAGCCATTTTAGCACAGCTATGCGGGTCATCATGCCAGTGGATGAGTCGTGGAGGTGGCGGTCCAACACCTGAACTATACCATCCAGGTCCAGGGTTACCTGGGGCCTGTCAGCATTTGCTGGGGTAAAGAAGCTGATATTGCTAAAACCAACAGATTCTTGTGATGCATTCAGCGCGCCATTGCCATCTCCCTCTGTCTTGGGCACACCGTCTTCCCTAGGCGGTGATCCCGTGGCTCTTTTCTCCTCCTCCTCCTCCTCTTCCTCCTCATCATCGTCCTCAGGGGTGACCAGCTTCATCAGACTGTGGTTACAGGCACTGGCTGCTTCTTTGGTACTCTTCTTTCGGTCATCATAGGAGAGGCAGGGCAGCACTGCAGTGAGGATACCTGAGGAGTAGGGTAGCACCACTCTGCCTGCAAGCTGGATAAACTCTCTCATCCAGGTCATAGCTGTCAGCTGGATGAGATCATTCGTTAGTTTGGTCTCATCTGCAACCTGGCAGTGGATGACCAGGATGTTGGCCATCTCAGCAAACTTTACACTGGAGGGTGTCTTCTTGATCTCCTTCAGAAACTCTCCCAGCACCATCTCACACATCCTACGGATCTCTTTGCTGTTGTCTCCCAGGATCTGGAAGAGCCCATCCAGAATCTCAGGGAGGTAATCCAACAGGTTGATGTCTGGTACACACTCCAGGACCAGGATCCAGGAAATTATGAACTGGCGAGCATACTGATTATTGGAGTAGATTCGCTCTCTCAGCAGAGGGACAAACGCCACTAGGTCAAACTTATTACTTTCTGTCACTATGTCCTTTAGTAGTCTATCCAGTAGCTCAGATCCACTCTTTACGTTAGGGTCTGGATCTGCCGCAAGCTTGCTGAGACCATCAAACAGCAGGTTAAAATGGGGCAGCACAGCTCCCCTGGCTACTTTCACTATGTTGTACAGGGCCTCACAGGCGTAGTAGCGCAGACGGCTGTCTGAGTCATTGAAACAGGTAAGCACAGGCTCAATCAGCTCCTTCAGATACAGTCCTGAGTCCTTACCGAGAGCTATGGAGCAGGCTGCCAATCCAATGAGCCCTCCCTTGCGGCTGTGGGGGTGCTGGGACAGCGCAAACTCCGAAGCTAGGATCTGGATCACATGTCTGATCTGAGTAGAGTTGTTCTGGGCCACAAACTCACGCACCAGCTTTTCAATCTCCAACGCCGCGACTTTCCTCTTCTCGTACAGTTTATCATTGAGCGCCCTGACAATGTTGGGTGTCAGCGGCGAGAAATCCTTCTCCGTGTTCATATTCCGAGCTTCGGTTGCGGCGGCGTCCCGTCGGAGAACACGGCTGCGATTATATGCTGGTGAAGCGTCTCTAGCCTCGTTTTGGGGGGGAAAATAACTCTGTCTTATGACCGATAGAGAAGTGGCTTAATAATGGCACTCAGCTGACGCTTTGCGTCCGCCGGAAGTTACGTCAGATTGCTACTTTTATCTCGGTCCGCCGCCCCGCCCCCCCGTCCTCGCTGCAAAATTAACTGCTTCCTTCAGCTAATTTAATTTTTCGTGTTTATCGATAACATAGACAGTTGTTTCTTAAACGTCCGCGGCATAAATACCACACCAGTTTAAACGCGAAAGTTGCAGCAGAAATGTCGAATCGCTTCTCTTTTCACACACAGCTCTCTTCCATTATGGAGGTGATGGCCAGGACTGCTCTGTCCCGGGTATACAAACTTGTGGACGAAGATTCGGCTGAGCTCCGTTCGGAGTTGTGTCGAGCCTTGAGTGATAATGCAGCCTTGATAGAAAAGCTGCACAGTCTGGAATGCGAATTGACAATTATGACAAGCAAAGCCCCCAAGCTTCATAAAGATTGTCGCTCAGTAGCTGTGCAAACTGGGGGCCCGGGAGACAGAGCAGGCCGTGGTAACGTTGCATTTAATTTTGTTCAGCAGTAACATTATCTTAGACTATATTTAAAGGCATAAACATGCCAACTGTTTTGATGGTACGGTCTTCCATTCAGCTTATGCTACCTGACCTTTCCTCCTTCAGTGACTGGGACTC
Organism: Polymixia japonica; assembly: GCA_900302305.1. Taxonomy (NCBI): domain Eukaryota; kingdom Metazoa; phylum Chordata; class Actinopteri; order Polymixiiformes; family Polymixiidae; genus Polymixia; species Polymixia japonica. The sequence continues at coordinate 12,946 of OMKK01065641.1, forward strand.
CCACAATAGAAGGAATCTTTGGAAAGGAATGGTGTATCAATTTGTGGGAAGACAAGGATCCATACAGTCTGGAGAGAGTCAGATATTCAACGCAGTGCTCTGATAAGGTAAAAACTACCTGTTTGACATCATTGTGGGATCATCAGGGAAACTAGTTTAGTGTGTTACATGCACATATTCCTAATCCACATATTATTATTAACCTATTTGTTTTTCTCATCATCCTAATAAAAACATACCCATGCTATTGTAAATGGAAAGCGATGCTTATGTAAACCAACTCAAAAAGGTACACTAAAGTATCCTAAATACTAGTAAAATGTTTGATGAGTTTTACAATTTGCCTCTCTCTAAACTGCAGTCAGTGGTGCCGTTTTCAGATCAAATTATCGTAACTAAAATCAAAGATGAAACAAGCAACTGCCCACAGAAAACACCAGATATAGGAGGTAAGAGATGGAAGGGACATTAACATGATGAAATATGCACTGTGCTCTTACCAGGTTCAGATACCATTTCAATCTTAATGTGTTTCCTGTACTTTTTGTGCAGTACATGAAGAGTATGTGGCCCACAAAACAGAAGGGCCTTCCATCGAGTACTCCATTGATGACAGCAATGACAGTCTGTCAGCTGACCAAGAGGAAGAACAGGTTCTGTCTGCAGGTGGTCCTGGAGAACCTTATATACAGCTTACATCCATTGATGGAGCAGATTATGGCACCTATGTCATTCCGGTTGATGAGGAGGAGGAGGATGATGATGATGACGATGATGATGATGACGATGACAATGAGGAGGATGATGATGATGATGATGAGGATGATGAGGATGATGATTATGTACCGTTCATTCAAAAAAGTAAAAGTGAACCTACCAAAAATGAACACCACACATTGGCAGCAGATTCTGAGAACACTGGTCCTGATAGAGACACACCTGACAACATGAATATATTTAATTTAGAAACCACCAGCGGTACAAACAAAGACAAATTCACTTGTCAAATATGTGGCAGGACATTTTTCCATAAGGGCACTCTAACACACCACATGAAGACCCATAGGCCAAACTTCTGCCATATCTGTAAGCAACATTTCCCTCAGAAGCACAAACTCGAAACACACTTGTGTGTCCCTCCAGTGCCCTCCCAGAAATTGAGTAATGCATGTAAGCTGTGTGGAAAGACCTTCGCGACTCAATCAGCTTTGAAGATACACTACGTTGTCCACACGGGAGAGAAACCACATAGGTGTAGCTTATGTGGGAAAGGGTTCACCCAGAAAGGGAATCTGAAATGCCACCTCCGTGTCCACACTGGGGAGCGACCGTTCCGTTGTGGAAAATGTGGAAAGAGCTTCACGCAAAAGGTGAACCTCAATCACCATTTAATGGCTCACCGAAATAAGGATGATGAAGATGCCTTAAAAGATGCCGTCCGCCATCTATCAGTAAATGCTCAATAGCTTAATTGAACGTATTACGTGTGACTGTTAGCATACAGATAGTGACCATGCCATATTTGTATAACTTGCAGTTCAAGTTGAGTTCGCTTTTTTTTTTCAAGGTTAGGGTTACGGTCTGCCATCTGTCAGTAAATGCTCAATAGTTTATTTGAATGCATTATGTGTGACTGTTAGTATACTGGTTGTGACCATGCCATATTTGTAAAACTCGCAGTTCAAGTTGAGTTCACTTTTTTTTTCTGTCTTTCAAAAGTTATGCCAATGTGTAGCAAAATGCCCTTTTGTCAGATTGGTTTATTTGCATTTTCCAAGAGGGGCCATCTGGGACAATTATTTAGCCTCTAACATGATATTCTGTTTGTCTTTACAATACAACAGACGCTTAACCACCAATGTACACCTAAAGATTGCTTAGGTTTAGAATTTCATGGATAATGATTTCTCACTTGATGGCACTCTCAATTTTATCAGCCTGTAATTTGCTAATGCAAAATGGATTACTCTGTGATTCAACAACCTATGTCTGACAGAACTCTTTGCAGAGTAAATATGGTATCTGGTTTGTTTTAGTTAAGGTCATTGGCTTGATGGATGGATAATTACAGTCCATCTTGGTGTATGAAGAAAAAAACCTGGCAAATGTGTAACCTCTAAGATAGAAATGTTTAACATTTATAAAGGCAATTAAGCTTCATTTCAGTCCATTTGCATTTCAAATTATGTTAATAAAACAAGCCTTATGAGCAACACTACTGAACTCAAGTTATCTTTACAGCTTACATTTTATCCTAAAGGAGCTATATACGACATTCAGCCACTAAATGTCGCACTAGATCACCAGCATCTCAGACCAAAACAAATGGGGGTGTCGGCCACATCGACACACACAAACTAACATGCACGCGTAGCCAGACCGGCTACCAAAACAACGAACAGAGAAGCTCGGATTACAACACATACAGAGGGAGTGTGACTTCATTCTCTGCTCAGGACGCCATTACTCCACTATATCTTTAAATAGCACACAGCTGTTTGCTACTATATTGATGTTCAAAATATCGTATATAGTACCTTTAACACGGGACACCATAGGCAATATATAGTTTGACTGGTGCCAATGAGGGTGCATTAATACTAACGTGATATTAACATCCAGTACTTGCTACATGTGAAATGTGTACAAAAGCAATCATCAATAAATGATGCTTTGCTATGATATAGATGGCCCCATATTCACGTTTAATATTTATAATTTATTCATTTATTCACATGTGTATTCTATAGGCAAAGTAGTATATTTTGGACTACTACTGTATTGGGGGCAGGAGTAAAAACTTCTTAGATCTGGGATGAATGTATCAACAACCACTAACATTTTTACGAGGTGAAACAACCTCAATTGAAACACTGGTGTTGATTAAAACCATACTTGTAAGCGTAACTTTTCCCACAATCCACACAGCTGTACGGCTTCTCCCCGGTGTGTGTTCGTAGATGTATGTTCAGAGAGCTTTTCTGGGAAAACCTTTTGCCACATTCTTGACAGCTGTAAGGCTTTTCTCCAGAGTGTACCCGCTGATGCAGTTTCAGGTAGGTCTTTTGAGCAAATCGCTTGCCACAAACAGCGCAGCTAAATGGTTTTTCTCCAGAGTGCCGTCGGATGTGGACTTTTAAACTGCTCAAATAGTTAAATATCTTCCCACAGAACAGGCACTCATACTGTTTTGGTGGCTTCCCGGGTCTCTGTTCAATAGGAAGTTCTTTGGTTGCATTTGTGTGGATATTGTTTATATAGTCTGGGTATTCACCAGTGGCTGGAGCAGGATTTGTGTTTTCAACAAGAATGCTCAGTGCTGAGTCTTCTATTAAGTTGTCCATAAGTGTTGGCTGTGTGCCTTGCTGTGTTTGACTCTCAACAGTCATCGGAAAGTTGTTAAAATCCCTTGTATGAAGTCGAAGGTCATTGACGGTGCTATGAAGCGGATTGTCCTCTTCAAAAGTTCCAACACCTGTTGAGTTAGAATACACAACTTATACACAACATACACAATACACAACTTTAATCATAGAAACAGTTGCGATGCCATTTTTTCCCCCCACAAACGGCCAACTTACTCTTCCTGTTATTTGTGAGCCTCATCTGTTGGCCAATGGGATGATCGTCATACGTCTCTTCTTTGACAAAGATGAGGTCAGGCTCGCCATCCATCAAGTCTATTGTCTACCGAACAAAGAACATGAACAAAGTTGTTTTGAACAATGCTGACTGTCATAGAATCCCCGATCATATCGCCTTGTCTCATCTACAGGTAACTTATAAAATAATGAAAAGCATAAAAAAGTGTTTTAAGAGGGCATTGGACCACCACGAGCACCCCAAACAACTTCAATACACCTTGGCATGGATTAATCATCAGAGTAATGAACCATACTTTCAAAGAGCTCAAGAATTAGTAGGGTTATAGTTTCAAAGAAAACTTATTTTTCAATTCTTTTCAAATCTTTTCTCCTGATTTTCCCAGTCTGATATGCATATCTTAAAATTCCATCATATTACAACAATTCCATGAATACTGCCAATGTTAAATTGGGTCACGTGGGGACTGAGATTGTTATGTTGTTATGACATATGGTTTATACAATTGTAAAGCTCATGTAAACCAGCAAGTGACCTTGTGTCCTGTAGATGGGGTTGTGGTTATTCTCAGGACATGACTGCTCTGCCGCAGCATGGGGTATGGCCATTTGGCATGAGTTTGTGATTTATGGGCATTTACTTAACACTGTGAGTGAGTGAGTGAAAGTAAACAACATGTATATGGATCCCACTTATTTTCAATATATTTGTTCAACTTCTCAGCTTCATGTGGTCGCCTACTACTAATTTTAGCAACGGGGGTAGGGTTTACAGGAGCTATATGCGAAATTCAGCCACTAGATGTCGCACTAGAGCAGCAGCATTTCAGACCAAAACAAATGGGCGTGTCAGCCACACTAACACTAATGCACTAACACGCACTAACACCAAAACAAAGAACAAGAGAAGCTCGGATTACAACACACACACACACACAGGGAGTGTGACTTCATTCTCTGCTCAGGACGCCATAACTCCACTATATTTTTACATAACAAATAGTTGTTTGCCGCTATATTATTGTTCAAAATATCACATATAGGACTTTTAATTGAACTGTAATCTGGCTTTGCATTTTGTTTTATCCCCTGCACTACTTGTTATCTTAAACATTGCTTTTATTTGTATGGGTCTACTTACATAATGTTACGCTATTGTGGTAATGAACTCGTAATAAAATGTGGTGCTATGTGAATTGTTTTCAATTTATTGTCCTGTAAGTCCTTTACTGGAAAGTATATTCTTATAACCTTTACTATTAGTGGTAATGTAGTAGTAGTGGTAGTAATAGAAGTAGTAGTATCGTCAATGTCTTCAAAATTGTATGGCAGGGGAGGCGATTTTCCAATAGCAGAGGGCCTCCACTGATATATGTGAATCAATGAACACTATCTCACTTGCTGGCCATTCCCTCAAAACTTTCCATCAAAGCCCCAGGTTTTTACTGACCTGTGGTATTACGTCTCTCGTAGTAGCAGATTCCATTGTCTCTTTACTGTGAGGGGCGAGTTTCTCTTCTCTCCATAGATCAAGGCACCAGTCTTTCCCAAACACACCGTCGATGGCTGGAGCAGGCTGCTGCTGTTCTGTAAACAAAATGAATGATGTTATGATGCTGTGTCAACCTAGATGTTATGATGCTGTGTGAACCTCTGCTTTTGCCATCCTAGCAAACGTTATTTGTGTAATCGCTTCCCCTGCTCTTAAATACCAACCTCGCACAAATTTCTCTGAACCCTGAATCCCACCGTGCCGTCGGCTGACATTGTTGACATTCGTGGGGTAGCTGTGTGATTCCCTGGCTGCTCTCAGCTGCACCTCGAGTGAATAGCATTTCTTCTTCAGCGCCTCATTCTCAGTCTTGTGTTGAGATATTTCAGTGTGGAGAACAGTGGAGCATTCATCGGCGAGATTGCTTATTTCAACCAGCGCTGCTTTTGTAAGCTTTTCCAGAATGGCTGACAACTGCGTCCGAAAACTTATATTTGTGGTGTCGCACATCATGGTGACAGAGAGCCCTGGTTGTTTTTGAAAAATCGTCAGATTTTTCTGCGTAACGTCGCTACTCCAAAAACAAGTGGCTGAAAGAAGTGGCCTCTAGCTGTCGCAAGGGATTGTGGGAACAGTATAATGTGGGATTCTTCTTCTTTTTCTTCTTCTTCTTCTTCTACTACTGCTTCTTCTTCTTCTTCTTCTTTGGGTTAGGCAGACTAGACGCTACAATTGCGCATTACTGCCCTCCACTGTTTCTTATTGATGTTCCTTTTGACAGTTATTTATATGTTGTTATATACTCCAGTACTGTACAGATATTCCACCAGTTTCTTCATTTTAGTCCAGTTATCCTGGTTGAGTAAAGTGCACAGAGTAAAAACATTTTCTCCAGCTGCTCCCAGGTCTTTGAACAGTTTCCTCCTTTGAAGTGAGTAATTCTTGCACTGGATGAGGATGTGTCTTACTGTCTCTGAGCCTCTATGTTGACATTTGCCATCCGGGTGTTTCCCAGTCAGAGCCAGCCCACTCCAACTGAATCTTTTCTGCTTTTTCCACTGTTTCTATATTATAAAGTAAGACCTTGCGTTCTTTTCTTTTCCCATATATTCTGCCACATTTCTTTTACTGACTTGTTTATCATTGAAGTGTATTCTGACAGTCCATATTGTATAGCAATGTCTATTCTATCCTCATGAGCAGCCTTCTTTGCCAAGTAATCTGCTTCCTCATTTCCCTCTATATCCACACATATCCATGTGTGCTGGCACCCAAATAAAACCCACCTCACACCCTGCTTTGTGAATTCTGTACAATGATTGATAAATCTCAGTCAGTATATCAGGTCTGGACTTGGATTTGATTTCTCTTATTGTAGTTAAAGCTGCTGCTGAATCACTGCATATGAGTTGTCTGGTTTATTGTCCTCTACCCACCAAAGTGCCCATAATATTGCCATCATCTCTGCTGTGAATACCGACATCTAATCTGACATTCTGCATCCATTTTTACTTCTTAGTTCAGGAATGGTTACTCCAAATGTCACTTTCCCACTCTCTGGATCCTTTGATCCATCTGTATAAATCTGTAAATACGATCTCCATTCTTGTTGCAGATGGGTCTTAACTTCCTTATATATATATATATATATATATGCCCTGATTTCTTTCTCTTGTAAATGTGGGCTTCGTTGACGATCTCTTCATTTTGATCCATTCAAGCAATCGAAGGCTGTATTGTGTATCAGTTGAGTAGGTTATTGGGAGAATTATAAAATGTGCCGTGTTTGTTGAGCACACCCAGAGGACAGCATGCTGTCAATCAAACCAGAACAACTATTATTATTATTATTATTATTATCATCATCATTTTGTGTTTTTTATTGGGGGTGTTAAATTAATGTTACACTTTTAATTCCTACTCATTGATCACTGAAAATCTGTTCTACCCACACACACGTTGATGAAAATGAGCTGGATAAATGGAAGTCATTCATACTGAATGAATTTGAAAGATCCAACTCACAAAACAAAATGTCAGATTTCCATCACAAAAGTCATGTTTATTTGCAATACTGTCGTTAAGGCTGAGAGAATATAGTTTTAGACAGTGTGGGATGAGGACCATCAAGGAGAGGGAGATTGGAAGGTGTAAAAATGTAGCTGAGAAGGAAAGACAACCCATCGGGTTTACATAGATTGTCATAACAGCAGGTCCACATCTTACCTTTTCATTTACAATAGAACACTGTGGAATCAAAAGTAGGTTACGCACAATCATCTGCCACTCAAATATGAAACAAAGATATTTAATATCCATAAAATAATTCAGTTGAAGGCTTAATAAATTACAGTTGACTGACAGCAATGTCTGAAGTGGTTCCATGTCCAGCTGTCCTATTAAATATAGGTACTCTCGATTCACTACCATACATGTGCACGCTAGGATCTATATGTACTGCCAGATGTTTTTTAAGATTACAGTTCTTTGTGAATCCCTTTCCACATTTAACACAAACAAATGGTTTCTCTCCGGTGTGTGTGCGTTGATGCATGTCGAGGGTGCATTTCTGAATAAAGCCCTTTCCACAAATAGCACAGCGGTATGGCTTCTCCCCGGTATGCGTGCGCTGATGTGTATACAGATGCCCTTTCTGTGCGTAGCGTTTTCCACACAGCGTACATCTGAACGGTTTTTCCCCTGTGTGACTTCTCTGGTGTATTTCAAGCTGGCTAAAACATCTGAAGCTCTTGCCGCACTGCAAGCAGCCAAATCTTTTAACAGCAGAGTTTCTCAGGCTGTGAATCTTCATATTCTTTGGCGCACCTGAGCTTTGGGAGGCAACGTTTCGACCCAAGCTCTTCCCGGCCTCGAGGTTTGTGTGCGCAGGTGGAAGCTGTGCAGCCTGGAACTCCAAGAGCGCGGGTGGGTCCCATCGCGTTTCCTGTCTCTCCGGTTCCGCCATTGATGACCGAGTTCTTGTGGTCACAAATCTCTCGGTGAACACGGGCTGTCGATCGGAGATGACAATGGGATGCTGGATCCCATCTGAACTCTTCTTATGAGTATCTGTGACTATTTCACTTCCTGTTGAGAACATATGAGAATATAATACATTGGAACGTTGTTTTTAAAACAACAAATTCCATGACACTAAGAAAATGTAATAGATCCATGCACTTGTTTGAGGTGCTTGTTTGATAGCCAATACACAGTTTAAATGTTTTTATTGCTTTACAGATTCTCCACTTGATGACAGTTTGCTGCACGCCTCAAACTTCATGGGACCACTCACTCTTTTCATTCGTCCTTAATTGTTCTGTCTTGTTCTCCCCATTGTCCATCTCCGATGGCTCCTCCTTTATCACTATCAGTTCAGGCGGCTCTCTCACTGGACTTGCGAGGTGCTGAGAGAACAGTGTATGAATAGCAGTCATTGCAGAGCAGCATTACAGAACATCAACATTACACATTATGATCAATTCCGAACTTACTTTAACAGAAGAGCAGTCGTCACCTTGATTCAAAGTACTTGTCTCAGTGGAGGAACAAATTCTTTCCCATGAACTCTCACTAGGATGCAAAACACTTCAGATTAGATGAAAATGAACCAGGCAATTGACAGCAAAGATCATGATGGGGATATATTTTATATGCTAACAGCCCAGTACACCATAACTGCAACTCTTTATCATGTGAGTCAATTGGCCTACCTTTTAATTGCAAGTCTTGTCCTGTCAGACTCCAATCTTCCACAGTTGTTTTCAGGTCCCTCACGTTCTCTAGGTGGTATTGTACTTGCTGTTGTGTCCTGCCTTCGCCCCTGTGCAACCCAGAGCAAATTTTCCATCAGTTGCAATTTTTCTGTAAGTGATGAAATTTCATTTCGCCCTCGAGTTATCTCTATTTTGAGCATCTTTGATTCGATCTCGACCAGTTTGCTTATCTCCAGCACAGCTGTTTTGGATAGTGCATCCATGATGGAAACGAGCTGAGATTGAAAAGAGAAAATTGTCGACATCGTTTTCGATATTGACACAATGTGTACTTAACAAAAGAGTTGTTACAACTGGTCAATGACAAATTTACTGTCAAATATATATACAGTAATAAATAGTAAGAGATATGTGTGTATGCCCAGAGATGAGCGTGTATGTCTGCCAAATAGAATGTTGAAAATGGCAACATTGTTTCCATCTACCGATTGGGAGGATGCATCACAAGTAGCTTTTTATATTGATTCTTTATTTAGTTGGAGTTCGGTTTATTTTTATTTTAATCTTCAAAAATTCAAAGTCTTTTGTCAATTGTGGGTGATTATTTGTTGCCTGACAAAAAATAACTTGTCCTTTTATTTGTTTGAGGTAACTTCACTGACCAGGATGCGCCGCGGCCTAAATCTAGAATGTGATTGGCTAATGAAAAATCGTTTCAGGAAGTGAAAACTGGATAAAATTTGCCGACAGAAAATTCTTATGAAATCCTCTTGAAATTCTCAGTGGGTAAACAAACTTTATATTCTGAAAACTGTAATACGTTCGTTCGTTGGTATGACAAGTACTGCCTAGTGTTGATAATGTGGAGGTTTCTTTAGTCTTTCAGGAAATAAGCCATGCTCCTCCCTTTCGTTGCCGGTAGTGATTGGTTAACATGCTGTTAGATCTGTATGGGTTTCTAGTCTTATCCCTCACATATTACTGAACCTTATAACTGTTCCGATCAAACTAGACAGCTATTTGGGAGTCTTCATGAAATAAACATCCTTATAGCAACAACAGTTTACCCCCGTTTACCTTAACCCCCATCCGATTTACAACGTCAAATAATAGTTTATTGATGTTATAGTAGTTAGCTTTAAATTACCATAGGGTATAAATTAATACAGTAACAGCAGCTGTTGCAAACAATAGGATACTTATGTACTTTATTTGAGAACTGAGAACGCAAATGTTTTGAGAAACACAGGAACTTGTGAAACAGTGTGGTAATGACTTCCGTGCAAATTACTTGTGTGTTTTCCTTTCTTACCCAGCCATTGTCATTTATTCAGACATTAGTCTAATGGCTGGCAGAAGAGTTGTGGTCTTCCCCTCATCCTTGGAGCTTGGCCCAGTGCTGGCTCAACTGGTGACCTCTCGGGCTGAGAAGGCCATTTCTTCCCACGGCCGATTCACCCTAGGCCTCTCTGGAGGCAGCCTCGTGTCCATGCTGAGCAAAGAGCTGCTTGCTCTACCAGCCCTGGACTGCAGCAAGTGGGTTGTGGGGTTCTGTGACGAGCGGTTGGTGCCCTATGATGATCCGGAGAGCACCTATGGGTTGTACAAGGTACACGTTCAAGAGCAGCCATTTGCACCTGTGAAGGTTGGAGCAATATCTGTGCTGTGTAGTATTGTAGCTCTTAACGTCAGAGTAAAAATTTCGTTTTTTTGTTCCTTTCTCAGAACCAGTTATTTTCCAAGGTCAATATTCCTGACAGTGGAATCTTAGCCATCGATCCCTCTCTGCCGGTGAATGAGTGTGCAGAGGATTATAGCCGCAAACTGAAGGAGGTAAGGCACCTGTTATATTCTATAACTTACTGTACTGGGACAAGCACAGGCCCAAAGACGCATGTGGTCTTAGAGTTTAATATTGTTGATGAAAATGTATTGTTTTGCTTCTCTCGAACACGCAGGCCTTCCCAAACGATGACAAACCCACGTTTGACATGCTATTGCTGGGAATGGGCCCCGATGGACATACATGTTCCCTCTTCCCAGGCCATCCTCTCCTTGAGGTGAGATATCCTCTTTATCTGTACTGATTTGGGCTGAATCTGTGCTTCAGACTGAGATGCTTTTTTATGCTCCACACTGCTTCATCCATCTGTCCCTGTGGGAAGAAATGCAATTAGAAGAGGCGTTTCTCCATATGGATGTCATTAAGTAATGCTATTACTTTCATAAGATTCAGTAAAGCAGATGAGTGTTTTAATATAAGTGTTCCAATTAGCTTCAACTGTGTAATTTATACTGCAGCTGCATAATTATGTCTAAAATGATCATTCCAATTATTTGACTATATTAATGATCATGACTCAATCACAATTATTAGTCTCAATTACTTGAGGAACTAAATTATTTCACTGCACTTGTTGCATCTTATCATGTTTTAAATACAGTGGACATTACTAACTAAAATTATACAATATCACCATTATGGCAATTATTCTGGGATTATTGATTATGAAAACTAAAATAGTCATATACGATTAAACATAACTACACAATACAAATGTATAATTATTGAATATGAGCTTTAAATGTAATCATTCCTATGTTATCCCTGTGGTTTGGTCCAGTCCAATAAGTATTTGTAAACATGAACCACTCACTCCCAAGGCCAGAAACTAGTGATCTAACACTCAAACTTGTAATGTTTAATGAAGTCTGGAGGAGCTCCATAGAGAATGAATTGGGAAATATGCTAAAAGTTACTGGGAAAGCACCAGGGGGCAGTTTCTGGGGATACAGGTGCATTTTGTAAATTAGATGTGACTCTGTAATATAAATCAGACGTGACAGCACTGTAATATAAATCAGACGTGAGAACACTGTAATATAAATCAGATGTGATGACATTAATATAAATCAGACGTGAGAACACTGTAATATAAATCAGATGTGAGAACACTGTAATATAAATCAGACGTGAGAACACTGTAATATAAATCAGATGTGAGAACACTGTAATATAAATCAGACGTGACAACACTGTAATATAAATCAGATGTGATGACATTAATATAAATCAGATGTGAGAACACTGTAATATAAATCAGACGTGAGAACACTGTAATATAAATCAGACGTGAGAACACTAATATAAATCAGATGTGATGAC
>OMKK01065650.1:0-20506 GCA_900302305.1 Polymixia japonica
GTCTCTTAGCATAACAAAGCCTTTCCCAGCCTGGCCAGGCACTTCCACTCCTCCTGCTATTCATCCTGTCAAAACATGGGCGGTTGGCTTTTCCTAGTCTTTCTCATCTCTCTCCTCCCTTTGCCCGCGACACAATGAAACCCCCCTTCAGATCTGTGACAGCTACGGAGGCGGGAGGAAGGCGTCCAGCCTCTCATCCCCATTCAGGAGTGGCCCTTTTGTTTGGCGATCGCCCATCCTAATTGGTCGCGTTTACAAGCCCCTCCGTCAAACTGGCAAGCAGGGAAATTCTACATAGCGGTTGAGGAGGAAAAAGCCTGTAGAATAGCTGACAGTGAATACTGGTTAGAAGAAGGAGGAGATGCGCGTTTAAAAAAACACAGTCACTAGGCGGTGGTGAATGACACCGTCTTTACCCAATGACATTTTCATTTTGGATAAATTAACCTTTTAAAGTAACCCCTGGACCCCAGAACATCTATCACTGGGGTTTTTTTTATCATCAATCACTAATTTTAGTCTTCTCTTGTAATCAAAAGAAGAGATAACATCAATTTAAAAGAATCATCCTTGTTCATCTGTGCCTCTGCCTTTTGGGAAACAAAAGTGAAAAATAGTGCTTTAATAGACTAAATATTCTTTGTTCTGCCAGGTTTTATCAAGAGCCTCCAAAGACAAGCCCTTGATCATCCAATCAATTTGATAAGCTGTCTTATCTATCACAGGGCTTTCAGCTCTTTTGATTAGGGTTATTAGCAACATTAATGAGAAAAGGGGCAATTCTGAAGATTAAACTGAAGGATGTTAGTGTCTTTTCCTTATAATCTCTGAGTCTTTAGTCTCTTAGCCAATTGTCTAAGGCATTTACATAGGGAGCACCTCCAGCAATAAATGATTTATTATAACGAGGCAGAAACCCATGAGGCCAGGACTTCCCCTTTAATTACTCCTCTCAAATCAACTCAGTAACTCAGTGATCCTGTATGAAAATGAAATGTTCCTAAACAGTCTAGTGAGACAGATGGAAATGTATTAAAAACCAGCTCTAATGACGGGCGAAGTCTGCTTCAGTGAACTATGACTAAGCTTTATTACTGAAGAACAAATTTGACTCCTTAATCCTATTCCAACGTGTAAATCAGTGATGAAGCTGACCTATTGGTTTCATTTTTGATTATTATTGTTGAAATTTTGGGGGAAAACAGAGTGTGACGCCATCTTTCGAGGGTTAATAAGGGTTGTAGCATTTGAAGAGCGTTGAGACCTCTTATAGAATGATTGCTGCTATGAAAATCAAGTTAAAATTATGAGGTACATTATGAGTCACCTGAGACCTCTGCTTACAAAATAGTTTTGTTTTTGTTTTGTACAGCAAGAGTCATCTGTGTTGATCAAATATTGACTGATGGTTTTTAAGTAGAAGTAGACCTATATTTTATTGGAAGGTCTATTATTGGAATAAAAGTCTTTATATCCGTCTTAAATAAAATATAAAAGTCCTTTAAAACATCATTTGTTTTAATTTGTGCTATCAATCATTTTTAAATGTAGATGTCACCTTTTTTAAATAACAAACTTTAGCAAATTAAAATGCAATAATCAAGATAATTAGCAGTGGTATCATGCTAGCGGGTCATGTGGTAACTAATGAAAAATCGTGCACACATTAGCATATTAATTGAGGTTTCGTGACAATTGTGTTTTGCAGAAACATCCAAATCTGTCTTTCACTCAGAAGAGACGTTTAATGAGAGCGGAGAAAGATAACAGCGTTGTCAGAATGTACACTTAGTCGTTGGCTTTTTCCAGAAAAAGCACTGATCTCCCCCTTGGAGCCCCTGGCTTATGTAATCTGCCCTTCCATTCAGAGCTGCTGCAGTATGATTGTTTGAGAAATGAAAAAGCCATTTTGGAGCGGGCGGTGGGTGTGAAAGAAAGCGCCTGTTCTGTACCGTGCCCTGCGTTGTCAAAGCCTCCAGGGGTCACGGAAGGTCAAGGGAATTATGATTACGCTACAGCCTCGGCGCTCATTCGCCGGGTTCCATATTCCCCCATGTGACCCCTCGATAAAGTGCTCCTTTTTGGGCGATAATGAAACTGGATAGCTCTGCAGAGGAACATGAATGTTTTGTTAAGAGGGGAGTATCAGTGTTGTTCGGTTCAGGAGGTTCATCTTGACAAAATGGGGGTCTTTTTGTGTGCAGGAGCTTCACTCATTCCGCAGAGCTTTCCTCGGCTGTGGTTGGGCCTCAGGACTTAGCACAAATGTAGCTTAAAACCTATTGGGATTGAGTCACGCACTGGTGAGCGGGAGATTGGATGGAAAGAACAAGGTATTTTTTGCAGATAACAGCTCCACTTGCTCTTGTCTAAACGTGACATGAACATAGTTGTTTACTGAGATCTCCAGTGCTGGACACCAAGGTTATCCAGGGATTCTCTTGGAACAGTCTTAAACAAACAACTGACAATCCTGTCACACATGTAATGTTATATAAAGCTCTACAGGCTACACAATATATAAAACAGCTTATAGCAAATTCATTAAAGAAAAAGGATTGGAAAAGGGAGAGGATGTTCAGTGTAGATTTTTAAGAGCAACGGCTTTGGAAAATTATATTAAAAAACTAAGCTAAATTATCTCAATATCTCGAAATTCATGTTTTCATATCATCCACATATAGTGCAATATATTGGAAAACTCAATATATTGCCCAGCCCTAGGATGACTGTAACTGTTTTAAAAAGGACATGTTATGGGTGATTTGGGGATCGGTTTTTGGAGTTGCAGCTTGCCCCAAAAGACTTTAGTGGGGACTAGCGAGCCAAAGCAACTCTATATTGCACACTATAATGATCACTATGGTTGTAAAAGATAGGGAAATGAGGTCCAGGTTGAAAATTGTTATCCTTTAACACTGCCACAGGTTCACTCACCCTCCTGGAGGTCATGGATATGGAGTCACTCTTTAGGGACATGAGGTCAGAGCAGACCATGTCGCCTCCATCATTGAGACTGGGACTGGGGTCTGTGGGCACAGACACCGCTAAAGGGATCACCAGGTCTGCAGGCCTCTCTGGTTTTACTGGTGTCACTGGTTCTCCAGCTGGTTGAGTCAACGCTGATCGCTGGTACCAGAAAACACACAAGAAAACAATAACATATTTCCGATATCAGGCAAAAGACACATATCTGTAAAAGGTATGTTCATTGATGCACAGGTATGTTTAAAAACATACAATGAGATTTAAATAGGTTTCAAGAGTGCAAGGTTCAACACACTCAACACATAACAAAGAAAACTTTTAATTCTAATAATAAAAACAAAGGTTTTTCTGTGATAGAAGCGGTATGCACTATTCTTTTATTCTATTGGGGGTTGACATTCAACTAGGTGATTAAGTGGATCTGAATACATGACTGTACTGACTAAATAGGCAGGAGCCCAGAAGATGTCTATATTAATGATGTGTTTTCTAATTTTCAGCCAAAACATTGCGGTTTCATCACACCGGTGATACAGTGATACAAATATGAAACAAAGCAATGTGAATATGAGCTAAACCTCCTTAGCTAGGTTTACTGTTAAGGTCATATATGTAAGTTTTGCACTTAATCAAACAATTAAATAAAAATAAGACATCCATGGAAATTGTATAAATATGCTGATTAAAAGTATTGCTTTTCCTGAAAAAAATTATATTACCTATTTATTTCTAATTTTAAAACATTTTGACGGCCCAACCCAAACAACAACCCTCCCAACGTCTAGCTGAGCAGGCGGGTGGAGGGGATTGATTCAATGTTGATGTGACCACAAGCACCGTCTAATGGGTAGAAAATATTACATATTTCACCTCTAAGGCTGACAGACTCCAGTGAAGGTATGCCTAAACATCTCTGCATAGGGGCACAGAGAAGGGGTTTGTGGGTAACCGTAGCTCCTGGAGGCTCGCCAAGCGGCCAACGTGCACACCCCCGAAACAGCGATCGGTTGAGGGAAGGACTTCCGGCGGTGGATTGTTTCTTTTGGTTTCGTAACTGCAACACTGCCATCAAGTACCAAGGAAAGTGCTACGTGCTGCTATGTTGTCGACTATGCGCACGTCTGCAGCGATGGCTCACAAAAGTACGCATATGCGCCGACATTGAAGGGAAAACCAAGCTTAAGACGTGAACGGGTGCAATACTCTAGGAATAGTCAAAACACAAAACAACCCAGTATGCACTGAACACAATAAAGACCACTCTTTATCAATTCCAATCTGCGCCCGTGTCTCTCAAACGGCTTCAGGGTGCCAGTGAATTAGCATATGAGAGATTGTTTACATCTCACAAAATGTCCGCCTGCCTCTGAAGCGGTGTTCATCGCGGTGCGGGTAACCAAATGATTTGGCTGCCTAGGCCTGTAGAGTAGCATTAGACCCAGTTGGCAACAGACATCAGCAGAGGCAGTTTAACATCAGAGCCGTGATTGTCCTTTAACTGTTTAGGACTGACGTCCCAAGAGAGCTAATTATACTTCTATAGTCGCCATTGTCCCTGTCACACATGCACACACACACACACACACACACTCCAAACACACGTGCACGTGCATACACACACACACACGCATACAAGAATACATTCACACATGCTTGCAACCACACATGCATGCAACTGCACAGGCACGCACGCACGCACACACACACACACACACACTGCAAAAAGCCCAATGAAGCAAGTCACACCTATCAGTTTGATTTCAACTAATTATTTGTAAGTGCTACATTGCTTTTACTGTAAATAATAATGACACTACTTTACACTTCAAAAAAGGTTCCTGCCAGGCAATTAATTCAGATGTAATAATCACATGAGACTATCAGGAAGGCCTGATGTTTATACTGCTTTTACATGGACCGCAGCGCAGCACCGCTTCCACGGCACATCACTGGGGACACTATAGGTGAAGCTAGGCGTCCACTAGGAACCTCTCCTCACAGTGTTACTTACTCTCCACTGTTAGCAGCGGTAGCAGAGGCTGGGTGTTATGACACAAGTTGAAGGAGTTGTAGGGGACACTGGTAGGTATGAGGTATGAGGAAAACTGGTAGGTATGAGGTGGAAAACATGGAACTGAAATCCAGGTCACTGACTTGTAATTGAGTTGTAATTTGTCTAATTAAGGGAGTTATAATGTAATGAGTGCAGTCTTTGTCTCGTTAACTACGCTGTCTATGTTTTAAGGCCCCCGAAGCATAATGGACGACTTTAAGCTTTTTAGTTATCCAATATCATTTTGAGACGCATGTCAGCTTTTGACATGTCTTTTATTATCCGTGGAGTTTGCGTTTGTGAACAGCCTAGTAATTTAATTTAATGAGAAACCTAACACACGATATGTTATGATCTATGGTACATTCTATGGCTGTTGTGTATCTTAAAAGATCTGCCTCAGATCCTCTTGAGGTTTGTTTGAAGGGCCAGATTGTCATTAGAAGACGGGGAGATCTCAACATAACATGACATGGAACGGACTTTAATTGGTGCTGGTGACTGTCACGGTGTGTATCATCAAAGTGCCCAGGCAACATAAATGCCACATACATGCCATTAACAAGCACACACACACACGCACACACACACACACACACACACAGTGTCACGTGGCAGGGAGAGGTGTGAGCTGCTGGTATGTAAAAGAAAGCTTGGAGGGGTTGTGAGACAATTAATTCAACTCCGTCGTGAGCCTTCTGTCAAACAAAAACAATGTATGAACAAACTATTACTTTACCATGTGTTTTAAAATGCCTTTGAAATGGCAGATTTGAGGAAAGGCGTTTTCCAGGCTGTGATATTCCCTTTCCTAATATTTTATGTTTGTTGTGGCGTTGATGGGAAAATGAGAGGTCATGTTCTATGAATTACAGGCGAGCGACAAAGGACACAACAAACCAAAAGAAAACATATTTGAAGTGCCTTGTAAATATTAGGAGGGTATATTTTCTGCATGGTAATTAGGTTTGATGAAATTTAAAAACCCATTGCATCACAAATCTGATTTCCATCTTTTAAAGGGAACTGGGGACTTACACAAATAGCCAGTAAGGTTACTTATATGGGCCAGGGACAAGTAGAAGGCACAAGATGGAAGAAGAATGCCACTCTTAACTGTCCTAACTGGTCTTACTGGGCCAGTTGAGCTGATATATACTGGGCGCCAGTTCAGTGTCTGAACTCTAAAGAACCAAGGACTCATTTATTTACAGTGAAGTTTGGTTCATTTAAATGACGTTGACTCTTGTGTCTGTAAAGGCTGTTTTATACTTCCGTGGAATCCGCTGAGTTCGCAACCGTTTCGAGGTTGCAGACCAGGTTGCAGAGGAGACGTTGCGCACCAACTAGAGACGACGACTGGTTGACTGGTGAAGTGAGGCGGGATTTTGGCCAAATGTCACTCGTATAGTTCACTTCCTGTTGCGAATTTTAAACAACAAGCATATTTCTAAGGCATAAGTAGCCATTCTCTTTTGGATAATGGCACTGGTCAATCAATGACAGACAGAATAACATTGGAAAACTTCCTCTGTGCTTTTATCAAGATAGAATCAATTAAGATAGATAGAAACATAGTTACGTGTGTTGCGCAATCTGCATATAGTATAAATGCTCTGCTCTTTGGCACATGTCACACATTCAGAGAACTCCGCGGATTTTGCATAAAACAGCCTTAAGAATACAGCTGACCAACTTTCTCTTTTCCCTTCATGGAACTGTTGACTCCCTCTGATTTGCTCAGTTGCAGTCTGTCTGATTGGTACATAATGATGTTGTGATTTGTAATGTTTTCTTTTCTTATTTTAAAGGTACTATATACTATATTTTGAACATTAATATAGCAGCAAACAACTATTTGCCATGTAAAGATATTGTGGAGTAATGGCGTCCTGAGCAGAGAATGAAGTCACACTCCCTCTATGTGTGTTGTAATCCGAGCTTCTCTGTTCTTTGTTTTGGTAGTCAGTCCGGCCAAGCATGCACATTCATTTCTGTGTGTCGATGTGGCCAGAGCCCATTTGTTTTGGTCTGAGATGCTGGTGCTCTAGTGCGACATCTAGTGGCTGAATGTCATATATAGCTCCTTTAACATCTTTAAACAATATTCCCCTTAAGGGGCAGTACGTAAATACATTTGAGTTTAAAATTCAGTTTAATATGGTGAACATTACAACATATCCAATAAACTGGTGGACTTAACATTTTTGTTCTGGATACAGCTGGGAGCACAGGGAGGCCTAATATTAGCAGAAGATGAAGGGTTAGCTGTGATAAGGTGGTTTTAGCTGAGGGGACGTGTACAGACCCCCACTCTCTCTCTTCCCTGGATTGGCATCTCCTTATTCCCCATGCAGGGGGGGCGTGAATCCCCCAGCGAACACTCAGGCCTGTAAATTGTTTATCAGTCACTAATGCAGTAGCCTAATCCTATTTGCATTCATATTAGTTCCCCCGTATCGCGATCTGAGGGAATTACTTATTCGAATTCTTCTGAGGGGTAAATAACTTTATGCATGATATCGGTATCTTCATAATTCAGATCAGTAAAGTCTATTTGGTTTAAGTGCTCCTCCGCTGCGTGCCAGAGAGGTTCAGAGAGGAGTTATTTGGAGGCGGTTCGGATCAGTGAACATGTACACACGAGGGCGGGTAATGGAATCCATCACAGCAACGCTGCAAGAGAGTTTAGATTCTCACGTTTACCCACTCAGACGCTTCCAGTAGGACTTGCAGATTTAAAAATACAGTTATGCACTGCAGTGCTTTTTGCTCAGTGTGCCTATGCGCTCTTTAGAGGAGCTCTTTCACTCATTTGCACATAAATTTGTTTTGGTTTCACTTTAGACACTGTTTTTATTCAATAATAATGCTTTTACTGTATTCTGCCTTGTGTATGTTAAAGAAAATCTACTCAAATTCAAATAAGGATATATATGACATTATATGACTTAATCTCAGTGGTTTCCTTTTTTATTGGAAACTGTAATAGAGACATACTGGAGTTTGTTTTTGTCCAAATAATATATTTTTGATAAATCTTCACACCGATTTAGCAGTAAATCACTTATGTTTTTTCTGGTAGAGCTGGATAACTCAGGATTATTGTCACATGTAAAACCCAAATCATTAGATTGAAAATTGTAGCAATATCTGTATAATTTATGCTCTGGTGAAAGTAAAACTGAAATCTGTCAAAAAAATCAAGAATAAAGGAAAATTTTTAAAGAATTTAGGAAAAAATACCAGCATTGTATATTATATTCCTGAGGAAGCTTCACCATTCAAAACACATTGTTCCAAGAACAAGAATATTTAAAATAGTTAACGACGAATAAATACATTATTGAAATATTCGGTGCATCTCAAATCAACGCTGTGACAAGAGGAAACAAGACACGAATGCATAATTACAACTCTAAACCCACAAACCTGGGTAAAATACAAAAAACAGGAAAAATTCATTTGAGTCAGACGATAGTTTGATGAAGCAGAGAAAAAGCAGATGAAAAACTGTCAGGAAAGCCGGGCTTTGAACTTGATCAGAGACATCATTTAAACAAAGAACAAAGCCGGCAAATAGGGAGAAGAAAGGTCTACCTGAGAGTAGTGAAAACAAGGGGAGCTGCGGAAGAGAAGACATTTGGCATCAGGAGCGCTGGAGTGTCGTGGAACAGTTGAAGCCTATGAATATAGATGAGAGGGTGATGTGCATATTATTTCCCATCAGGCTCTGTCTCTTTACTCACCTCCTCTGCCTGAGTGATTACCAGGGCTGGGACGCTGCCACCTGACTCCCCAGCATCGTCCGCAGCGCCGGCGGTTAGGTCCTGGTCTGGGCAGGAAGGGGACTGTTGAACTAGAGGTGTCTCGTGGTCCTCTCCCTGATCAACGGCTTGGTCTTGATCCCGAGGTGAGGTTTGATCTACGCAGTCCTGGATAGTAGAATAACCGGGGACGTTGTGCAGACTATTGGCGCCCGGTTCCAGAGGTTGTTGACCTTGGTCAGCGCGCAGCTTGTGCCGATCTTCATCGAGCTCTTGGTCAACTCTTTTATCCCTCTCTTGCTGCTGGGCTAAGTCACGGTCATACAGCTGGAGACAACTTGGTTGAATCGGGTTTAGATCTTGTCGCTGGTCCTGGGCCAGAAGACCAGGAGAATGGTTTTGTTGTGCCTGGAACAGATGTGACCGCTTAGATTCAACCTTGTCTGAAGGTAAACCTTGACCATCCTGGGACTCTGCTGGGCCCTGGCCCTCATCCTGTACTTCCTGTTGGTCCTGAGATGGATCTCGGTCTGGACTGTGACGTTTTGTGTGATTTTTGGCTTCTACGTCAACCTCAGATTCTGGAGGGTTGTGGAGTCTCCTGCAATCCTGAGCTTGAATCCAGTTTAGGTTACTCAGTTTATCTTGGTCTTTTACTTGCTCCAGGTCTGGACTAAGCCTTTCACATGGCCCAGGTTCCTTGACTGAATCATGAAGACTACTCTGGTTTTGAACTTGACCTATATTAACCAGGTCTTGCACTGGATGCTGATCTAAGTAATTATTACTAGAGTATTTTCCTTCGTCCAGGCAAAGGTCACCTGGTCCTCCACGGTGCAAATGAATATCTATTCCAGTATCAGGGATGTCACTGTACAGATAAGAATCAGTGTTGTGGTTCTGTTCGTAAGGAGCAAGTACACCATCTTGATTCTGGACTACATTACGCAGTTCCTGGTGGTGTAGTGGATTTTCACCATGTATATCGTCATTTTGTGTTGCCTCAGTTGGTATGGGCAGGAGCTCAGCGTTGTGGTTTGGAGAACCAGGGTTTCTCTCCAGGACCTGCTGTGACTGCTGATCCAGAGGGGATTCTTGGGACATCTCCGCCATTGTACTCTGTGTTACCTGTACCAGGAGAGCAGATAAACAGTTTTGCTCTTAAATGAGATATCCACTGTTTAAACACACATAATACATATTCCAACTAAATAACTGATAGCACCAAATTCAGTCTACCTACTGTGCCTTTTAAAGGGTAGGAGGTTACAGTCTTTGGTTGATCAAATGTTTTACAGACCTCTATATTTTAAAGATGATCTTCTGGTAATTATTTCTTTTGCCGAAGTGGATATTTTGAAACATCAATTTGGAATACAATTTTACTGACTGGTTAATAAACACATGCACACATATATTGAAAAACAAAATAAATAGCTCGCCATTGACAGGAATACAACCTTAGGACCAAGGTTCAAAATTAAAATGTGAATGAACAACAACTTTTACTTATTTTTTAAAAGAATTTTAAAAATAACCGTAGGCTATGTGCTACATCTGATCTCATTTCCCTTCCCCTGCCATCTGAAGCCGGTAGTCACCGTAGTGAATTCTCTTCACTTGCAAAGAAAACGTCCCAACAATTTCCAACACTTAATATAGAAATCCCACGGGTGGCAATTATGTTTGAGCACAGATAACAAGGACTACATTTCATACTTGGATAATAACTATTAAAAAGAGTATTTTCCAATTAATTAAACACACTGTCTTTAAGTAACCTCTGGACATTTGCCCTGCGGGCTAAGCTAATTTATGAGGTGTTGGGTGAAAACAATCGAGCTCCTTTTAAGTGAAAATCTTCACAAAGGAGGGAGTACCACAGAGAATGAGGGAATTGCACTGCACATTTCCCCGAATAATCAGCTTTGTACATGCAAATTGTTAACATAACTTTTTGATATGATAAAAACACACTACAGTGTCATTCCATGGGGCATGCCTACCGGGGGTCTAGACTTTGAACTGATGAAATAGTCATCTGAGCCCCCCCCCCTCGTCATTACTTCATACTGCAGAAAGCTCACGCAATATTGAGCAGCAGACTGAGAGAGAAGCCTCTTAAGTAGCATCAACAGTCGGCCAGCATAAGAATAAGAGAATAAGAGGTGAGTTCACCTCGCCCACAGCGCAGTGCTTTAATGAACGATGCTTAAAAAAGCGTGAAAATGCCATCCCTAATCTGCTCGACCCATCTGTAGAGGAGCAGCTTAAAACTGCCTGCGCTTCACAAACGCTCCTCATCACCTGCGCCATTTCACCCGCTGCCACAAGTGCAGTCATGCTCATGATGTGCTTAGAGAGACTCCTTAAGGAGAATGTTTTCACATTACTCAGGCTTCATTATGCCAAATCAATATTCGTTTAGCGGTTGAGGTTATAGACTTCACCTCAAATCAAGGCAGCCTATATACTCTTCCTCTGAGCACACTGCTCAGGGAGTTTGTATAATTTAAAAAGGGAATATTATTCAAGAATAAAAGAAAAAAAAAATCTGTCTGCGCACTGTTTTAATTGGCATGAGGAAAAAAAAATGTAAAGAAAAACTGGAACTCTGACCGTCGACGCAATCCGGAGAGGTTAGGCTGGTACTTTAAATAGCCACAGAATAGTTGAACTATCAGGATCAATTAATCTCTCAGTGCAGTCACGTCCCCGGTCTCCCGGTCCCCAGGGCCGGTCAATACTCACCTGGAAATCCCCCACAAACACTCCTGGAAATAACGGGACGTGGTTTTACCGAAAAGTAGCGGGATCATGACATCATCATCATAGAGACACTGGTAATGGATTCCACCCGTTAGCGATGAAGGCCGACAGTGACACCACTTTCACTCTCTCACTGAAAGTGAAGTCTGCCTTGTAAAACCCTACCCTTCTAATTATAGTACCTAGAAATAGGATTAACTGTGAGTATGAGCGGGCTTAAATACATGGTGTGTTTACAAAAGAAGAGACGATTTAAACCTAATTGCACAGTAAACGTATCATATATTTAACTATGAGCCTAATTGATACCTTTTACCCAACTGTGAATATTAATAAGAAAGGGCGATTACTGGCCACTTTGGCAACTCCGGACAGTTTTACTTCTATTTATAAGGAAAACCGCCCGGAGTTGCCAAAGTGGCCAGTAATAAGTGAAGAGTTTGTTTCAAAAACGCTACATCAAAGTTTGGGGGAAAGAAATCATTGTCTATCGACCAATATCGATAAAGCGGCATCATACGGAGGACCTGGAGTCTGCAGTGTGTCTGGTTGAAATGAAAACCTGCCCTCCATGGCACGACCACCTCTAAAGTACTGATGATCCAGTCTATAATAGTATTATTTTCTCAGCCAAGATCGCATGCTATCTATAGCCCACCCATTAAAAAGTAGGCTCCCGTAATTTATTTTAATTTTATCAATCGTTTGTTACGTGCAGCTGTCACTTTTTTTTGACTCAATTTCAAACCCGGATGATCAAGAGTTTTGCGTTTCCAAACTAACTCTTCCTTATTATACAGGGAAAACCGACATTATCGACTAGAATAGCTTCATAATGAGCAATTAACGCCTCTCTTTAGCTTTTATTAATCAACAGAAATGAAGACAAACCGATACTGACACCGTTACATCCAATTGCAAGTTTATTTCAGCACCTGCATACCGGCCTGGCTGGAAGGAAGCAGCCACCTGCGTCAGAAATATGTTAGTGTGTGTGTGTGTGTGTGTGTGTATATGTGCGTGTGCGTGCATGTGTGTGCATGTGTTGTGCGCGTCCATGCGCGCTTGTGTTTACGGGGGGTGGAGCTGACAGTCACACAATGAGTTGCTGTTCCCACCGTTAACTCCCCCTTCCAGGAGGAGCGCGTTGCTTCGGGGTTTGACGGGCAAAACGTTCTGCGGCAAAGCTACGGACACTTATCTTCAAACCCGATGCCGTTAAAATACAACAAACTCACCAACTCACCATGCTCCCGGATGCAATGCTCGTTCTAAAAACGCGCTCCGTTTTGGAAAAAGTGAATTGTCAGATGTGATTTTTTTTTTTTTTTTTTTTAAACCCCGGTGCCAATTCGTCTGTGCGCGTCTCTTGAGCGCAGCGCAGGAGTCCAGTGGCTCAACTTTTTTGAAGTCGTCATGGCGTATCCTCAGGGTTTTCTGTTCCAGCCGTCTGTTTCGCTGGCTCTGCATTCTTGTCCGTCGTTCAGCTCCGGTGTGATTTTAGGACCAAGGACAGAGGAACTGGGTCGCTCCTCCTCGGGTTCAGCCTTCGCTCCGTACGCGGGATCAACCGCGTTCAATAGTTCGTCGCCGGGCTTCAACTCGCACCTCCCGTACGGCGGAGAGCCCAGGGCGGCAGCAACTTTAAACTCGTTTGTGGTGAGTAGGCAGACGATTTGTAAACTAATGAAAACTGAAAGGGAGTCGAAGGCGAAAGAGCGAATTAAAGGTTTAGAAACAAAATGATTGAGCAAGTGTGAATCAGTAGGCTGCGTGATGCAGAACCCAGGGAGTAAAACACAAAGTGCCTCCCGTTGTTTCAAATGCAAATAGATGTCACGTATAACCCCTTTAGTTTAAATAGGCTATGATTCAATTCAGTTTTCTAAATGTATTTATTCTTTAGTGCCAAAGTTGTTTTTTGTCCTTTTTCTTTTATTTTTACATGTTCATTTAAGCCTGTCCTATGTGACGTTTATATCAGGGAAATACCAATAGGCCTAATAAATTGCTCTCTATTGGCGAGACTGTTATACAAAAAATATATTCAAGAAATGCATGACGCAATTTTAAAAGGTTTATCATAACATATCTTATAAAAACACGTACCAAACATCATTTATTGTTATTGTGTAAAAATGTAACAAATAGCCTATGGAAAAACTGCGCTTTGCTGTCTTTTAGACCAGTGGTTAGATTATTAGTCTACTATAACATGGTTAGTGAGGAGTTTAATCTTAGAGAGGTGCCCAAAATCATGTCATAATTTCCAGTGAACATTTTAACAGGGTAGTCATCAATTTGATACTTAAATGCAGAAACCAAAACACACATTTGTCATATTTCACTTTTCCAGGGCGGTGCGTACGACCCTTCCTCGGGCATTACCGGGTCCCTGGATTATCACCCGTTCGGCGGGGCCCTGGGACCATATCCGTACGGAGACCCCGCTTACCGGAAAAATGCAACTAGGGACGCCACGGCCACTCTCAAAGCGTGGCTGAACGAGCACCGGAAGAACCCATACCCCACCAAAGGTGAGAAGATCATGCTGGCCATCATCACTAAAATGACTCTGACCCAAGTTTCGACCTGGTTCGCAAACGCCAGGAGGCGTCTAAAGAAGGAGAACAAGATGACGTGGACCCCCAGGAACAGGAGCGAGGATGAGGAGGATGATGACAACATTGACCTTGAGAGGAATGACGATGACGAGGAGACGATAAAGCCAACTAACGAAATGGAATCTAAAATTGAGTCTGGTGAGTGAAATATTCTGTCAAAAGTCACGCTTGTTAAACTTGCCTTGTTTTTGTCTTTATCCTTTGGTGTCAAGGGGGCTTATCTTGTTTTTGAGTTTCAAAGTGTCTACTTTCTTTTTGGAAATCTTCACAATTATTAACATAATCGTTTTGGTTGAGTTGCAATAGTCTTTTTCATGAGCAGCACATTGTATAGGGGAGCGTGTGTGTGCGTGCGTGTGTTCGTGTGTGTGTGTGTGTTGTTGTTGTTGTTGTTTTTTTTTACCACAAAGTGTGTTTAATCTTCTCTTGACCTAATATATTCTGTTACGTCTAGCTGGACAGCGTCCAACACCGGTGGAAAACCATTGCGATACATACAAAGAGGACAGCGGCAGCAGCAATGACACGGATCGTGGCTTAACTGATCCGGATTTTAAAGACCACGGGGATAAGCGAATGTCCCAAATACCCGGGCCCGCCACCGGGACGTCCCCTCAAAACGCACAGCTCGGAGCGCACAGAGGTCCGGAGTCAGAGCGCACGGCGAGTCCAGCGTCCAAGCAGCGCACCGGTGACTCTGGCACCGGCATCTCCAGCAACGCCACGTCCGTTATTCATTCACAAAACCCAACCCCCAAACCCAAACTGTGGTCACTCGCCGAGATTGCGACTTCCTCGGACAAAAGCAAAGGATCTAGCGACAGTGCGCAGAGCCTGGGGACGGGCCAGCAGATCCCTGCGCATCCAACATCCACACCGCGGACTCAGTTCTCCCACAGCGCGGCCCTCTCCAGACACCTGTACTACACCTCTCCGTTCATCCCGGGATACTCTAACTATGGCAGCTTCGGACACCTGCACAACAGCTCCGGGTCAAACCTGGGCTCCGCGACACATTTAAACGGATTACATCAAACTATGTTGCAAAGAGCTGAAGCGATGGCCAGGGACTGTAAACTACGAAGCCAGTCACAGTTAGACATTTGTAAAGATTTAACACACCACGAACTAAAGAAAGGTATGGCGAACGTGTAAGCTTGCGGGACATTTGAAATGGACATATATTTATTCGGACCGTGCAGTATTTGAGGGATGCCTTTCTGACATGTCCTGGATTTAAAAGAAAGTATTAAAAAGGACAAGCCCAAAAGAGGCCACAGACTTTTATTTAGTAACACAAATATTCAATTTTAGACTGCTTTTTTTGTATGTTCATAAAGATGTAATCTTTGTAGTGCATTTCTGCACAAAACGTGAATTGCTCATTAAAAGCTAGTTTTATTAATATGTTAACGGACCACCTTCCATTTTTAATTATTGTTTTTATAAAATTATTTATTTGGATCATTGGGAGTGAATGTTCTGGACAAATTCATAAAGGGTTTTTGTTCTTACAACACAAAAGTAATTTCCATAGGTGTAATGTGTTATTTTTCACAAAAAAAAAAAAAAAAATTCCGTTAAGCCTTCAGGAACACAAACCAAGGAGATTGTAGCAAGGAAACTCGGCCTACAGACCATCTTACACCATCCACACCATCAAGTATCAATCAAACAGTATGTTGCCTGTTCTGCTCACTTTGGACCCTGGTGTGTTGTTAAAAGGAATGATGCCCCCCCCTCACATAAGTTAAAGGAGTTTAGTGGAGGAAATGTGCAGCGCGTAGCTTGTATCTCTTTAGCTCAAACACCCTGTTCTGACAAACAGGAAGGATAGGCCATAAGCTGTTCAATTTCATCACAACACATGCCTGTATATATCTTTGCAAAAAACCTTTCTGGACTCTTGGAAAATATCACCAGCTAAGAGGCTTACATTTTCTTGGGGCATCTTTGAGGAATTAATTGTGTAAATTTCAGATCTAGTTGGTTTTCTTTTGAAGCCGGGGGATTTGCCCTGATCCTGTATTTTGCAGAGCCAACAGCAACAAACATGGGAATGTGTAAGAAAAGCCTATCAGTCTAAGCTCTGTGCACACTCTACAATAACTTGGAATGAAAGTGTAATCTGCTCCACTATACTGAAAGTAAATCCATGTTTCATGTGCAGGGGTTTGTAATACTCTTGTGCGATGATACTTTTCTGTGGAAAAACATATAACTACTTTGTTCGTGTGACCATAACGCTCAGTCCTGTTGAGAATATGACCCAGAGCAGGCTCCTTACAGAGCAGTCCTCTGTATATTCCACAAACATTTTCAGGGACATTGTGTACGTGATATCAGTATATCTCCATTAGTGCATTTAGGACCAGCAGTAATAATTGGTGATAGAATCATAAACATTTCTTCAGCAGGTGCTCTGTCTGTCTGTCTGTCTGTCTGTAGTGCACCTGCAGACCATCTATGATCTAACTCAGAAGGTCGACCATTTATTGATTAGTCATTGATTAATTGATCAGATGTGTTTTCTGGCTACGTGAGGAAATTCTCAACAGCCAAGACAGCCATCTGGCATGCAGCGTCAAATATTGATTATCTTTGGGGAAAGGTGTGTGCGTGTGTGTGTGTGTGTGTGTGTGCGTGCATGTATTTGTGTGCATCTGTGGTGGCTGCATGTCTGTGTGTGTGTGTGTGTGTGTGTGTGTGTGCACGCATGCTTGCCCATCACACTGGCGGTGTGTGCATGTGAAATGGGAGACAAACATTAATCATTCATGAGATAAAACAACAGAGTAACATTGACGATGATTAGGAAAACACAGCTATTGATTGGTTTACAAAAATCTCAGAACAACTCTCAACAATTCTGAAGGCCAGGGGATAGTCTCTGCAGTTATGTAGAGCAGGTTTCAGAGTCAGTCAGAGACATGTCTGCAGCATAATATACACAGTCTGTCCTTACTATAGTTCGGTCATGATCTCTACCAATAGAACCCAACTTAGTTGTGTTTGAGTCGAGTCTGGATCATGAACAGACGTTAAAGAAGCAGTGGTGCTCCAGCCGCGGTCACGCACCTCAGTCTGAACAGTCTTCCTCAATGTTGCAAGTGAACATTTCACAGCAAATATAATGAAGGAGACATCGGCCCTCCCGAAACTAACGTTCTCATATTGACTGATGACAAGACATATGTGGTCCTGTACAGATCAATGGGTAGAGCAAGGCACTAACACTGCCAGGGTTGCCGGTTTGTTTCTCGTTGGGGCCCTCAACAGATGTAAGGATGTATGTATAAAGGCATCCAACATGTGATACATGTATGTATGACTGTCAAGTGTCAAGGTATACCATGACTAACTAGCCCTGTTTAAAGTCAAGACCACGTTTCAAAAAGATATGCTCACAGCCCAGGGGTGCACACTGTCTGTCCACATGCAACTTGAGGTATCTTGAAAATAGTGATTGTGAGTACTGCTATTTGAGACATATAATTTATCATATGCCACAAACAGATGAGTTGAGTTTTGTGGTCAGTTTAGGGATGAATAAGACTCGTTGACACTATGTTTGAATATACGGGACTGAGCTCCTTTCTGTTCAACAATAAAGGAATTTTACATTCAAGGGGAATTTATCACATCAATTTGCAAATTTGACTGATTGATTTGGCTGTTATATTTATCTGTAATAGGAGTTTAATAGATTTCCCTATAATAACTGACACAGCTGTGCTGTTGATTTGATCTTCAAATGAGTGTTCCATAGCGATATTTAGATATGTAGATATTTAGATAAAGACTTTGGGTCCAAAATGAGATTCCCACCATTTGTAAAAAGTGACGCCACCTCTTACAGAATAACGGACAGCACAAATATGAAACAAATCACAGTACTTTGTAACTTAAGTTCTTGGCTGACAAAGTGGCAACACTTTTGCAGAGTGGATCCTCTAGAATTTAAAGATATTGAATAATGAACCTCGGGTAATGAATCTACGGCATTTTGGAATAGATCTCACCATTGCTCAGAATAAGTAACGATAAATAAATGATTTTGTTTCTGCTAAAGAAACATGTCGAACCGGTACATCCCACACGAACACGTCCCGCCTCTCGCCCTGCAGACCTTCTAAAACACGACTCTTAGCACCTCTGTACCGTCTGCTTCCTGTAGACCTTCCGCTTCCAGCTGTGTGTTTACGCCGGGCTAAATGCTGTCAGACATGTTGAGCTCGTCGTCAGGCGGTGAGAGGCGGGCAGCCCCGGTCTAACCTCTAGGACTGGCAGATGTCGTGTTCTGGTGCCACTCAACCCTCCTGCCACGCAGCTCCCGTGTCGTCTTTTCCTGCTTCCCCCCCCCCAGGATCTCCTCTAACAGCTGGGCTCACAGCACCGGCAGACCACCGGCAGACCACCAGGCTGCTCCCCGCGGCTGAAGGTAATGCGCTTTCCCCCCCCAAAATAAACGGCTTCCCTGGCGACACACGCTGTAGACGCCGTCTTTGTTCAACCGAGGTTTTTTTTTTTTTCTTCCCCAGAAACGCTTTGACCTTTTTTTCTCTCTGTGCATCTAAACCCAGACGTGATGTTTACAGTAACTACCTGGCTGCTTCATGCCCCACAAAACTGGAACTGCCGAATGAAACTTCTTTTTTTTTTGAAAGCCTAGTTTGGTTCTTTAAAGCGTATGTGATAAACTTTATGCTGTCTATGGTTCTTTCCTATCAAAAGCAAATTATGTTTAAATCATAGGAATGTCTACGTTTGTAGTGACTGTGTTATTCAAATTAGAGAGGGAACTAGTGTGCAAAGGAAATGTGAAAGTAATCAGAATAAATATCAACTGAAAATTCAAAACCAATGTGAGGTACAGAAAATAAAGTTCTCTATTCTGCCTTCTCAAAATCTTCAGCAGCCTCCTCTCTGATTTGCTTGGAGCGCCCCCTAGTGTCACAGTGGGAGTTTGTCAAATACGAAGACTAGGAAATACATACACCTGTAGATCGCACTCAAAGCCAAAATGTTTCAACTGGTTGAGGTTGACGCTGTTTCAGGCTGGTTAAGGAGCACATTGTAAATATGTGTTTTTGTCATGAGTCCTCCTCTGGTTTTAGGTGTGAGTGTGTATGACTGTTTAGATATGCTAGCTATATCTACTGTATACACAATGAATCAAATCAATTAAAAGGTTAAAACAAATTCAACTTACTGGCACTCCATTTATAAACTACATATCACATGTAGAGGACCATAATGCAAATTATTATCATCTCTTTAGCATTGTACACAACAAAATGACAATTAAGGATCTTTACAAGTGAAAATTGCAAAGAAATCAAATATAATTTTAGAATAAATAAATACAAATAAAAATCACCATCAGTGATCAAGCTACTCAGAATCTCAGACATGAGGTGAAAAACAAAGGTACTGTCTGGTTTTCTGGTCCTGTCAGGCCGTGGAGAGGAGGCTATGTGTGGCAGATGGTGCCATTTGCTTGGAGCCATACCTCCAGTGACCCTTGCTGTTGAATATCACACAGCGGGAAGCTGCTTTCCATGTGTGTTACGAGGCAGCATTCTGTTAACCCTAGCCTCTCACTGTTATTCAACACTGATCTACTGGAACTGGAACTAGATTTCTGTTACCCAGTACTACCAGTCTACTGTAGTTGAAACTAAAATGTTTGTATGGTGACTCACTGTATTCACCATGTACAATAAATGTACAGGACTTAGATTTATGCTTGGATTATTATATGTATATCTATATAATCTTTGCATCTCTCTTTGAAAGCAGCTATCATATCATGGGACAAAATGTCATGTACAAGATTGCCCTCACCTGGTGGATATGTATGCCTGGTGGGTATGCACACCTGGTGGATATGTATACCTGGTGGGTATCTACGCCTGGTGGGTACGTATACCTGGTGGATATGTATACCTGGTGGGTATGTATACCTGGTGGGTATGTATGGTGGATATGTAGACCTGGTGGGTATGTATACCTGGTGGGTATGTATGGTGGATATGTAGACCTGGTGGGTATGTACACCTGGTGGGTAAGTATACCTGGTGGGTATGTATACCTGGTGGGTATGTATGGTGGATATGTAGACCTGGTGGGTATGTATGGTGGATATGTATACCTGGTGGGTATGTACGGATGATATGTACACCTGGTGGGTATGTACACCTGGTGGGTATGTACACCTGGGTATGCATATGTAACTACTGTGTTGTTGTTTAAGCATCAAGCCATTATAGTCTGTCATGGCTGTCATGTCATCTGTATTATAA
>OMKK01065652.1:2500-12784 GCA_900302305.1 Polymixia japonica
GAGATACAGCTGTTTGTTTGAAAGTAGTGCTCTTCAAATACATCGCGAAATGTTCAGAATGCCAGTCTAGAGGCAGCTGGTAATTTCACATTCTGTCGTCGTTTTCTAAACTTATTTTAAAACGTATCGTTTTTAAACAATGTCTGTTTGAATGTGTCCATGTTTTCACATAGTGGTGGCAGATAGGAGAGAAGCAGAGTGTGGGAAACAACAGGTGGCACACCAGGCTGCACATGGGTGCACCCAATAAACAAGAGGAGACGAGAGCACCGTGCCTTTCACCATCTTGTTGCTGAACTAAGATTGGATACCGAACGCCATTGGCAGTACGTTCGAATGAGTGCTCAACAGATGGACCAGGTTCTTGCCTTGCTGGGTGCCGACCTAACTAGGCAGACCACAAATTACAGAGCTGCCATCGAACCCAAACAACGGCTAGCTGTTACCCTCAGGTAATAATTATGACCATATAAAATAAATGTACATAAATGTATTTAGTAACAACAAACATTATATTAGAAATTGTAATAACACAGCTGAGACAAAACATTAAAGAACATATTAAATTACACAAAATTATTTTTTAAGATCTTGAACATTATATTATTATAAATTGTAATAACACCGCTGAACAGAACACAGCCGGAACATGAAACATTAATGAACCTGTTATTGCACAAAGGGATTATAAGCTCTTAAAAAGAGGTAGAAGAATTATTAAAAACAGAAAAATATACCTTACTTTAAAAAGTTTCAATTTACTCCTTAGTGAATAATGAAGGGATAGGAAGAAATTATTTTAAAACCCTTTGTTAAGTCGGTATCTTCAAATGGATGAAGTATAAAAACATTTTTCAAATTTTTAAATAATTTATCCATTTGGAGGTGCCAAGTTAATAAAGACATACAAATTATTTTCCCTATTCTTCCATTGTTCACAAAGGAGTGCCTTTTAAGCTCTATTTTATTGTTCTTATTATTTATTCTTATTTTTAAGAGCTGAAACAACTCAATTGGTGGTAGATTGGTTGCTCTTCCAGCTCCTCTATGTCTTGTTGGAAGGAGGATGTCGGGGGAAGGGCTGCACGTTGTGGCTGATGGGAGGAGGGTGTCGGGGGCAGTGGTGTTTTTATATGTCAAAAATTGGTGGGATACCAACCACTTTAATAGATAGACTAGGAAAACTACAGTACTGTACTCTCTCTTGCTACTGATTTTTTTAACACGTCATGAGTCCATGCATGGCTCCACAAAACACTTTTAACGAGTGGCTTGCTTCTAGCAGGTCTTGTACACATACACAGAGGAAGAGTGAGAGAGAGGAAGAGAGAGTGAGTGAGAGAAATAGAGTGAGTAAGAGAGAGAGAGAGAGAGAGAGTGAGAGAGAGAGGAGCGCAATTACACAAGTTACATTACTGCTGTCTCAAGCCTAAATTAAGAATGCAATATTCCATCGTCATAAGCCGACACAACCAAGCTCAGAACAAATGAGCCTATAGTAAGCGAACAGCAAAGAATCAGGACAACGCAGTCTGAAGCAGCAAGGCAGGGACCAATAACCATGAACTAAAATCATAACACAAATTATATGCAATTTAGGAAGATACTATATTCATAGAAATAAATTATAGCTGATAATAATTTGAGAAGTAATAATAACATAATTTGTTTGCACAGTTCTTTCTGTCACTATCATGTCCCACCTGCCCCTGATGACCAGTCGCCACTGGTCCGGGGAGGTCCATGAATTGGTCTTTGGATAGGAAGGGAAGAGGAGGGCTGTTGTGCCTGTTGTAAAACGTCCAGATCCATCTGTGATAGGTATGCGTGTACGTGTGTAGTTGCGTGGACCTGCTGTCTACAGGGGGAGTCTGTTGAGAATTGGCACTAAACTGAGGTCAAAGAAATACATCTGTTCATTGTCTGCTGGAACATGTGGTGGAGTAGGTGTTTTTTTTCCACAGTGATTATGTCAAAAATCTGCTGTGTAGCATCTGACACTGTGGACACTGTGGATGATCTCCTTGCTTCAGCTTGTCGGTGATCAAATTACATCAATACTACTGAGTACTGATTCACGTTAAATCAATTGGTGCCAAATTTTGGTACCTAAGACCACATCTGGGTGAGAGAGTAGGCTAGAGAGTACGTTAGAGAGAAAGAGAGAGAAAGTGAGACTACGTCACCCCTGTGAATTGCATACTATTTATGGGGAACTATTAGATGACCTAGACCAGGGGTATTCAATTAAAATTTAATAAGGTCCAGTTACTAAAACGTCTGAACCTCATTATTTCTAAATTGCTTCTTATCGCCTACCCCATACGTCAATAAAGTCAACAATGTATATTTTCATATCCTTTCAACAGTATGTATTGTACATTTTCAAAGTAGGATTTACTTTACTTTCATTCATACAGTACATTCATCTTTAAAAGTTTAGTTTTCTGCATCAACTTTTCTTATTTTGGAGCCTAGGAGTGGTGCGTGCCTGGTAACAAAGCAGTTCTGAATTTTGTTGTCTTTCATCAGACAAAGCTGAGCAGATGATGGAGGAAGCATTCTCTTAAAGCTTGACAGCAGTATCACAGGCAAACAGAGTTTGCTCAATAATAATAAAAATAATGCATGGCTGCATGTAAACGGTAATATTAGTGGAATATTAATTTTCATTAGCCATGTAAACAGCTTAGTAGGAATATTATCTTTTTTGGAATAAGGGCAAAATCCGGAATATTAGTGTGCATGTAAACGTACTTATTGATGCGATTGATAGATATAGTCTCTAGGTTGTAGCTGTGGTTAACACCTCACACCCCCTTGAGAGTCAGTGAGAGACTATTATCTAAGTTTCTCTTAATTACAAATTGTGTCTAATACATTGGCTATGTTTAACACACATATTTATACTTTACATATTTGAATAAGTAACACTGTGAGCTGTTTGATGATCTGTTCAATGATTCTAAACAAGGCTGTCTGGAACCGTATGGTTTCTTAGAACATTAAAAAGCTTAATACAGAGATTATCTTGTTACCTACTACATTGACATTACATTCAGAGAATCGAATATTCTGAGATATGTTATCCATACATATAGAATTGTACACAGACTGACACATTTCACACAAAATAACACCAGTCCTTTGATCTTCCATTATCTGTGTGTGTGTGTGATCTGCAGTGTTACTGCTTCACCTCCAATGGTCATCTGGCTTGATCGTTATCTGTTGGCCTTCTCTGTAAATCTCCAACCTCTGGTCGGGTGACCATCTCCTCAGGGGGCTGTGAGCATTTGGTGGTCATTACTTAGCTAGCCTGGTCTCTATTATGACCACAAGGAAACAAAGGGAGAATTGAAGAATGTGTGAAGGTGTTCTCCAGGTCAGGTCAACACACTACACTATATTTGATTCTTTCATACTGTCTTTCATAGTTTCAATGTCTTTATAGTGATTAATACACTTCATAGACTTTAACTATATTACATTCTTTCATACTGTCTTTCACATTTCATGTTCTTTTTATGGTGATTGATGCACTTCATAGACTTTAACTACATTTCCTTATTTCATACTAGCTTTCATAGTTTCATACTCTTTATGGTGATTAATGCACTTCATAGACTTTAACTACATTTCATTATTTCATACTAGCTTTCATAGTTTCATACTCTATGGTGATTAATGCACTTCATAGACTAACTATATTTCCTTCTTTCATATTTCCTTCTTCTTTCACAATTCTAGTTTCACTTTTAAATATATGGTGTTCACTGACCTTCATAGACTTCAACACTACTACTGCTATGGGCTGTTTGATGATTATTATGCACTGGCAAACCGTCAGGACCTTCAAGGAATTCAGAGAAGGCCCTGGAATCCTCAGATGAAAAAATTAAAAATGTATCTGATTAATTAATGAATAATAACTAATAAATTACTAATTACTAATAAAATAAATAAAAACCATCTCTGTGTTGCTTATCTGTAATATTACAGTGTTATGACAACTTGTTTCTGTTTTCTGTCCACTGCGCACTGCGCATTTGAGTGGTTTTGTGTTGGAAAAAAATGCAACCAATCAGATATTTTTCTATGGAGTTTCTGGGGAGAATATCCTCCATCCAGGGTATTCTATAGCCTTGATATATTGCCCTGACCATTAAACAGAATGAGAACGTATGTAACATAATTTTCATAGCTGAGTGGAGTAATTATAGACCTTTTTCAGAGCAGCCATTTTGACATGAAATAGTAGGGTTAACAGTAGGGCTGGGTATTGCCACTGATTTCCCGAAACAATTTGATTCCGATTCACAAGGTGCCAATTCGATACGATTTACGATTCGATTCAGTATCGATTCAGTTAGGGATATTTCAATTACAATACCAATTTTGCTTGGATATGAAAGAGATTTTCAGAGAACGAATGCTGTAAATTGTACAAGGAACCCTCTAACCTGGTGCGTTATTAAAAATATTTTGTTTGTAATGTTTACATTAAGAATTGACCCCAAAGCAGTTACATACAACACCACAGTGTATCAGGACAGAAAACTGCTTAAAGTGTATACAAACTGAGGTAAACATTATGTTTCTCCTTTGTAAAATTGTGGGCTCAAATATGCACACAAGGAAAGCTTCATTGCACTTCAATAAAAAAAGTAACCACATGTATAAACTCCCATAAAAGAGTAAACAAACAACAGCAACTTAACAAAGGCGCTGAGTGTGTGTCTTTCAAAATAGTCAATAATGCACTTTAACATCTGCATAAAGGACTGCCACTTCACTCATGTTTGCGTGTTAGTACAACTTACTGTGGTTTCAGTGCATTCAACATGTTTCAGAAGCCATCGTTCTCAACGACGCTGTATGGGCGTATATCCTTGCAGATAAAAATTGTGATAAAAAGATCGATCTTGGGATTTTATGAATCGATATGGGATCATTCGAATGAAGAACGATTTGAATCAGAAAATCCAAAAAAACCCAGCCCTAGTAAACACATGGGTACCATTGATACTAATTAAGGTTCCGTTCCATTCAGGTCAAAGAAGGGGTGCTGCTATTGTGCATGTTGGCTCACTGGAAAGGCTCTGCTACACTGAATGGAACAGAATCTTAATTAATTTCATTAATTTCATGTCAATATGGGAGGCATGAAACAGTCCCATGTTACGGGACAGAACTACGATATATTGTACTGTGATTGGTTGTTTTAGGGGAGGTGTTACTGTGCAGGGGTGTCATACGTCATATCCGGAGCAGGTGTAGCTAGATTCGCCACTGCTATTATGGGATGTCCAGTGGTTATTAGTGAACATAGTAACTACTTAGTAACCATCTAGTAACACCATAGCAACCACCTAGTGATGCCTAGCAACTGCCTAGTAACGTTGAGCTCTTGCTTATGACATGCACATGCATATGCACACAGGCTTAACAAAGAAATGCATACACACACACACACACACACACACACACACACACACACACACGTGTGCATATGCATACTGTATACACACACATAAAGATCCATCATCAACAAACGCACCCCAGCATCCTAGTTACGGCTGTGTTACATCAGAAACAACTCTCTGCCAGTGGGTGTGAACAGACGTTTACATCATCGTGTCAAGAGATATTCACCAGTATCACAGGCTGCAATAACAGAGATACTGTGAGCTGTGAGATTTGGATAAAAACACCTTTATTTTACCAGTAGAAAACACAACATAATTTAAATGAGTAGGTATGAAGAGAATGCATACTATCATCATCTTCATCATCATTATCATCATCATCAGTGAGTGAAACCAGGCGTTTTACAGCAAACACCTCCCCTACACTCTGGATAGGAGGCAGTTCAACACCTGTGTCCCCCTACAGCCCAGCCTGATTCCATCCTCATACCTCCTTCATCTTTCCCCTTTACAGCCTCATTTTTCACCCTCATTCCTCCTTTTCCCTCCGTCTCCGTCCTGTCCTATCATTACCTTTCCATGTTCTTTCTCCTTTCACTCAATTAATGCACTGAGTCCAAAAATAATACTCATTTTGAGGTTTGTAAAACTGGTACTGGTATTAGTTCAATCATTCAGCGTCATTTCATATCAAGATACATAAGTAGAGGCCCAGCGTGATGTTTCAGCCTGCTGCCTTCTTCAGTACACAACGACCTCATATAGTGAAATAAATAAAGCTTGAAGATGAAACTGTCCTGTGTGTCTTCTCCCTTAAATCCATCTCCTCTTCCCGATTGCACGAGCCACGGTTTCCATGTCAGAGTGATGCAGAGCTCCAGGATTTCTCCAGGAAGCCGAGCGGGAAGGAGGTGTTGACAGGTGACTTACATAAAGAGCAAAAATAGAAGGGAGGTTGTCTTAAGGTTCCACTTGTCCTGATTCTGAAATGTCAGGTCCTGTTCCAGTCCCCTGGTTACTATGGTAAATATCTGCACAAGGGGAAATCAGACAATCTGACTGGTCCATACCAGTGAATTCAGCTTGACAATCTTGCTTTTCCGGCTCTTGGCCTCCCAGGTCTGAGCAGCCATCTCTTATAGCATCCATCATTTCCACATATCCAGAATAAAGTTTGTTTCTTATCGTGTCCAGTGTCTGCTTGAGTTAGGTTCATCATTATTCACTATGTCCAATATCATTTGGAAAAATTCTGACAATCTTATGCACAAAACACACACACACGCACACACGCATGCACGCACGCACACACGCACACACACGCACACACGCACACACACACACACACACACACACACACACACACACACACCTATGGGTCTGAAGCATGGGCTGTGATCCCATTACTTTCACATAAGTATGTGTTCCTTAGAGTTAGCTGAGGTGTGTG
This sequence comes from Polymixia japonica, assembly GCA_900302305.1. Classification (NCBI taxonomy): domain Eukaryota; kingdom Metazoa; phylum Chordata; class Actinopteri; order Polymixiiformes; family Polymixiidae; genus Polymixia; species Polymixia japonica. Next base: position 9,380 of record OMKK01065652.1, read on the forward strand.
TGTGTGTGTGTGTGTGTGTGTGTGTGTTCTCCCTGCGTCACACTGAGTCAAGGTTGTCAAAGCCGCAAAACTTCCATCGTTTCTCCAGTGTGGCTCCCACACCACTCAGCTCCTGTCTGAACATGTTAGGGAGACGCACCATCAGGTGCTCCAGCTCTACCGCTGACACCTACGGAGACACACACACACACACACATTGTTATTTATACATATAATTGTATTAAATTTGTGTCAAATATCATGCCAATAAAACCCATTGAGAATATCTGCTAAAATAGAGGGAGAGAGTGAGAGAAAAGGCTGGCAGAGGATAAGGGAGAGAAGGTTTTGGAGGAAGAGAGACGCATGAAGTTAGTAATGGATGAGATAGAAATAATCTCATAAATGTTATGATAGTATTGGAAATTAAATTTGAATGCACAGTAGTTATGAGCCACTGTGTAAAGTACCTCATTATAGGTCATACTGTTGCTTTTATAATGCTTGTAGACATTATATTTGTCTACATAATCCATTGGTTGAATCCAATATAACTATGAATATCATGAATATCATTATGTATTAAAATATAGTGAATCCTCTGCTGTAAGCCAGGTCCTAAAAGCATCTTAACTTACAATTGAGAACGGAAACATTTAGTTTACCTTTGAGTCAAGTCTCTGGATATAAGACCACAGATACTCAATGTTGGCCCCAAATGGATGGACATGGAGGAACGTGGATATAATGCCTGCCAATTAACACACAGAGAGAGAGAGAGAGAGAGAGAGAGAGAGAGAGACAGAGGGAAAGAGAACAACAGACAAGGAGAGAAGGGTTGAGAGGTAAAATAGGATTAGACGTTAGACATTGAGATTAGAGATTAGACATGATCCACAACTCGTGACAATCTGCATCTTATGAAGCACAATAAATAAATGCCAGGACGGCCTCAGGAAGAGTTCTGGAGCAGGAACAGCACTTGATTTGATTCCTTCTGAGAGGTCCTGCAGATGTAGTGCAGTCATACGGAGTGGAGGTAGAAGGGGGTGGTGGTGGTGGAGGAGGAGGAGGGCGGAGGACGCGAGAGAGAAAATAGTCCCGTACCCCTGGAGGTCCACACACAGCCAATATTTATTTCCCTGATATATGTGGCGAAACACTGGCAATTACAGACAGGCCTAATTCAATTCCCTCCACCGGCACAGATCACATGGAAGACTGCCACTGGATGAGAGCTGGGTGGGAAAAGAGTTAGTGTTCTGTGTGTGTGTGTGTGTGCATACTGTATGTGCATCCCCATATGTGTATGTATCATACCAATATCATCCTGGTTTGTTTAAGGATGGGCTACGTATGCCTGCTTGTTAAATGAAAAGCTTCCAGTAGCAGCAGCCTCGTGGTTGCAGGCAGGCCGCCAGCGGCTGGAAGCAGAAAGATAGAGAGCTCTGCCTCTCCCCTCCTTCATATTTGGTTTCTGTGTGCACCGCTAAGAGAGATAAATGAGCTGCTGCTTCTTCTGCTCTCCCCTGCTCTGTCCTTTTTCTGCCGCCTGCCTTGGAAAGCGGAGCGGAGCAGTCCCGGCACCGATGTGGTGCGCAGTGTGTTTTTTTTTCCGAAGGTGATTTGAGGAGCCGTGCAGAGACCTGCGGCCTGTATAACATGCAGACTGTTATAATGTAATGTGAACACAAGCAGCTCAAATGAATTCACTCCAGTTGATGCACAGTCCCTCCAGAGAGGAAGATGCAAGCCTAGAAGAGGATGGAGAGGAGAAAGAGAAGGGGAGAAAGAGACAAAGTGCGAGAGGGAGAAAGAGAGAGAGAGCAATAGAGAGAGAGAGAGAGAGAGAGAGAGAGAGAGAGAGAGAGAGAGCGGACAAGAGACAGGAGGATTGAGGCAATTTGTGTTTTACAGTCTCCTCGGTGGTAGAAGGGGTTTGTGTTGTTCTATGGTTCTGGTTGAAAGCCCTCTTCTCTGTCTGGCTATGTTCACATTAGCATATTTTGGCTCGACAATCGTAGTTATCGACTGGAGTCGTTCATGTTCTGTGTCCGTACAAACACGCATATCTTGAAGACTGAATGCTTGCCTGCATGAATGTATAACAGGACTTGCTCCTGTATTTACAGCGCTGTCCGTGAGTTTGTAATAGCGCGATATCTGCTCTGAACATAAATCTTGCATTTCAAATATTGTGCGGATGTAAACGCGATGTCCAACGTAAACAAACATGGAGGCGGCCATTCCAGTTTTGTCTGCTGCAAGAAGCCGGAGGAGACGTCTGTGGAAATGTCTGATACAGCAGCAAATGCAGCAAAGTAGGCATTTTATTAGTTTTTATTAACCATACTCAGTGTTGTCCTTCTACATGCACATCAACTTAAAAATAATTTTGTTTCTTGTTCTGGCCAAGTCTTCCCACGATCCGCCATTGTTCTGAAGAGGAACAGAATGTTCGGGAAGCGTTTTTTTTGCACATGAACAAGAGTCAACTGTGGTTGTCGCTACCTGCTGCTTCGAGCAGGACTCCTTACTACTATCTGTCGCGCTCGGTGTGAACTTGACCGTATCAAGCATTAAAATGAGGAGTGATAACCGTATTTAGCTGTAGTGGAATGGACTATGAAGTGTGTATATGTCAGTGTGTGCCTGCTTGTGCATACATGTGACTCCATGTGTGTGTGAATTGTCACTATCATCCACTTGCAGCTCATTTAGGAGTAAAGGTTAAGGCAAGTTTCACAGTGCTAATTTATAGACCATTTCACGTACCCCATTTTCCCACTGCGCTTGCACATCAAGGGATCCAATGCAGTCAGTACAGACCGGTTACTATATGTAGCATAAATAGTGGTGTGGCCTTTGGAAAATAATATTTAATAAAATAGATTTTTTTTTAATGCAAGCTTTTAAAAGCACAATATACAGTATGTATAATACATTATTGGCTAAATCTAGAGTGAGTAATGAATGTAGTTCTTGAATTGATAGATTATAAAGCAGACAACTTTTGAAAAATCAGTATATATAACATAACAGCGATTATCTTATTAGATTTCATATTTACCCAGTAGGAGGGCCTCCTTCTCTGAGGTGACTGCTCCTCTCATAATGGATTCACTCCTCCTCTCTCTGGCCTGGTAAAGAGATGGCACACAACCGTTGATTCCCTGTGAACACACACACACACACACACACACACACACGCACACACGCACACGCACACACACACACACACACACACACACAGCCAACCACACACAAACACAAACATACTGAGACCAAGGTGACTTTCAGCTTAAGATCCTGTGTGACCCTGCTGCCAGACACAGCTGGGGGCAGAGAGCACTTTGTCAGTTGACTCAACAATGTGAAGCATCGGCCCTGCTCCCCTCCGCTCCTTTCGGCCCTGCTCCTGCTCCT
>OMKK01065657.1:0-22358 GCA_900302305.1 Polymixia japonica
TCAGGTTAAACAAAAACAAAACCCTTTGTACGCCCACACACTGGTGTCACAAACAGACATTAGAAAGGCTGCCGTATCAGTACCTTGTTTAACTCACACATACGATGGTTAGGAAATGTGAAGAAAATATTCTCTTTAGAAAACAGGAATAATGAATTAATGATCAAGTGTAATACCTCACTTCCTCTTGCCAGTGCAAAGCCCCCTCCCAGTAGAAGAATGATGTTCCAGGGCATCTTTTCATGGACAATTTTCCAATGAAGCAGGGTTGGAGGGGCTTTGAAGGGCTTTCCTATTGCAACAAGGAGACAATGTTTTTTAAAGCTACCACTTTATTTTCAGCTATTGGTTAAGACGATCATAAATTATGGTATCTTTTACTTGAAGTGGCAATCTCAAAGATCTCTGTTTCTTTCTCTTTGGCGGCACCTGTGGCGAAAAGCGGTAATTGCAGTCACTAATCGCTTGTGATTTGAATGCATGGCATGAAAGTTGAAATAAACACCCGGTTCTTATTACTCATAATACTGCAAATGCAAGGGCTTTCATCAGTGGGCCATAGGCTGTGACTGTAGTGACTTAACAGACCTTTATTTAAATGAAAATCTTCAGAGATCTTCGAGATTGCCACTTTAACTATGGACAAAGGCCAGTTTTTATTGTAACAGATTATGATGATAAACATGAAAGTAAATGTGATTAAAAAAAATCCTAACCCTAGATAAATCTGTTGTTAGAACTGGATACATACTTTTGTACTCCGCTGTGCCAAGTTCCAAGGTTTTGGCGCATAATCATCTATTCACTTACAGACCCGATGTTTGACACTATTATTATTTCTCTGTTCCAAGAGGATAAATGAACATCAACACACCGTGGCTCCTCGGAGTCTGCCTCAAACTTTTAAAACTAAGTGTGTTTAATCATTGTGGCACCCTTCTGTGTACAAAACAGACTGCATTGCCGCTGTTTGAGCAATAGCACTGACCTTGTTGCTTATCAGCACCAATAGGCCAAGCTCAACTTAAGTTACTAAGAGAGGAAAAGCGTATGCATTGATTCTAAAGTAATTTGTCTAAGGGGCAGTACAGCAAGTACTGTTGTGCAGGCTTGACCTTGGAGCTATCAAGCTACAGCTCACTTTTCTCTGCACCTGAGATTGTAAGCACTCTGGAAGGCGATGGGGCAGTATTTGTTACAAAGACCCGACTCAGCTAGATGGGTTGTCACACGGCAGTAAAAATGATTCTCCGTATCTCTGTGTGTGTTAGTACACCAATAGAGAGGATAGACAAGATTACACAGCAAAAACTGCACTCGCGCCCTCTTGTCATAGCACATATCGCATCCAAAGGGTGGTCTAACATATACAAGTTCCCTTTCATAATGTCATGAAGTATTATCATCATCACTTAAAACATTACATAATAAATATAAAAAGAGGTGTCCTTTAGTCATATGACAACCCAGCCAAAATGCAACAAGGCCCTTTTCTGTTTCAATCTCCTTCGTCTTCCAAAACCTTGACACATGATCCAAGTACTGTACATACCAAGACGGTATGGTTTATATACCTATCTATAGTGTGTATACACAAACCCATGAAGAGCATGCTAGATGTCCTACCGTCCTCAGACGTTCCATTACACCTGGGCAGTTTGGATGGTATACAGAAGAACAGGGTCGACATCAAGATGGCCACTGTGCCATCAGTGACATACCTATTAATGAATGAAAAAGGAGATTTCAAAAATATGTGTTCATCATTAACATTATTTCATTAGTAGTATTATCATATGTTAGAACTATATGTAACATATATTATATTATACACGTATTCTTTTGAGTACATCCTAGCACAATAATGACAAGGCAAACGTCCTGACTCAAGATGAGATGGAACTTTATTTATCCTGTCGGGGAAATTACATTAGGACAGAAGGCTAAGCTGATAGGATCACAAAGTTGAGTCAGCTTGTGAGGAAGTCATCAATTTCCAAGTCCAATACACATTATTGGTTGTGATACTCCCTACAGCAGGTTCCTGGTGTGCTACTGTATATCAGACAGTATGAGCCTAACATGACGCTATAACTCGGAGGCCTTTGCCCTCATAACATGCCAGTTGGTGGCTAACTAACAGCCACAAGTTCATTCACATGTTGTCTAATCTAGCTTTTATCGGTTGTAGACACAAGGTAGATAAATGGAAGAATGTCTTATTAAAACTTTCTTTGGGTCCCACAGTTTCACGAGGAAGACATCCCCTACATGGGATTTGAGTCTTTGCATATCTGACATCAATATGAAAATCAACGAACAAGAAACAAAAAAAGTGTAGAACCTATTTTACCACTGTTCCCCTAATTCCCCTAATGTACATAAACAACAGCCATTTTTTGACTGCTATCTAAAATGTTCAATGTTCTTACATCAACCATTTCTGTTGGTCGTATGTTTTATTTACAGTAGGGAAAATCCATTAAAATACCACTGCTTGACCCCCTTGTGTTTTCAGCAAATTAAGCATCGATTCATACTTTCATGCATTCATTTATTCATTCATGAACCATGATAAGTTGCCAAGGAAACTACTCACGGTTTATCCTTGTTGAAAAGTACAGTGGCCCAACCGGGCATGAACCCAGGCTCCCTGGTAAACCACAGAAGAACCAGCAACATGAAGATTACCAGCACACAGCCCTCAGCGAAGCTCATGCTCCCCAGCTTTTTGTACTCATCTCTCATTACCTGGTATGCCTCCCTGTCGCCATCTTTGTTTTTGCCACATCCAAAGGATTTTTTTAAGCTGAAACAATGTAGTGAAAATTTCAGATGAATGATTTATTTTTGAACTTATAGTCATGTCATAAACTTGAAATAAAACAGTATGACTCGAGTCCTTGACACTTACTTAAATCCCAAGTAAATGAACTGCAGCCATAGCCAAGAGCAGGCAAGCATTAAGATCATATTAGGAAATGAGAAGCCAAACCAGCTAGCAAAGTTGATTATGTCTCCATTTCCTGGAAAGAGTCTATTGTTAAAAAAACAAAAACAAGCATTAGGACACAACACAAATAAACATTGTAGTAGCCTTTTCAACGTGTTCACCATTACCATATTGTATTTTATGTCTGTTATTCTCTGAAAAATGTAAACATTTTGCATTGGCTTGCAGTGGTAAAAAGGTCTTTTTCTAAAGAGCTACAGGGTCTGCAAGAATATTTCAACCACCTGATTTGAAACAACTCCTGTCGTGTTTGTAAAAAGTAGGCTAACCCAAGGAAAGAGGACAACATGCAAAAGATTGGTAATGCAATTAAGTGGTACTGCCCAACTTTCTGATAGACTCTCTGTGTAGATGTCTGTACATGTAATGGATTAGGGAAACTGAAATGGAGCCAAGCACTAATTGCAATCAAGGTGAGTTAACCACAGCCTACACAGATTAAGGATTTAATGCATTTTAGTTCAGGGACAAACTGCTTTCAGCGTGTGTTTGTGTTTGTGCTTGGCAGGCCATACTCATCAATCTGGCCCTTCAGGATGACATTGGGCGTAGTTCCTGTGAGGGTGGCCGTCCCTCCGATGCTGGCAGCGTAACACACACTCAGGCTCATGCCTTTAGATAGGTTCACATACTTCTGCTCCCTCGTTGTCCTCCTCTGCTCTGCCTCTGGGCTTCCCTCACAAGCCTCTGGAGTAGAAAGAGCAGAGAATCAGACAAAAAGAGGTTTCTTGTGGATCACTGGGGCTTATAAAAGGACATTTTCTTTTGTATAAGCATCTATTTTAATATGAATGTAGTGTATCTTTCATGTTTCATCAACTTTTACATTTGTTTTTTTTTCACATTTTTATTAGGCCATTGGAGAGATACAAGGTTGTTAATCTCCTTCAAAAGATCTGAAATTTTTGTTTAAAAGATTCAAAAGTATGCATATAACAGCCATGCTGTGTTCAACAACTGAATACAGTGATGTATAGATAATACTTTTACTCCAGAGAAAGACATTAAACCTACCCGAAGTGATTCCATTATCTTGGGATTTGATTTCTGTCATTCTCTTTGTGTTTTTGTTGTCAACACCGTCATCTGTATATTAAAGAAACCATTATAAGCAACAGCAAGAGGTAGAAATGCAAGAATCATCCTGATACTAGAGGAGTAAACTGCCTTTTTATAAGATATTGTCACTAGTTACAGTACAAGAAAAATGTCAAAAGATTTAGATTAGATATTAAGACTCATTGCTGAACTAAAACTTGTTGAACTGAAAAAAGTAGTCAAATCATCTGTAAAAAGAAAACAACTCTTGAGACGTTCAAGACTTTCGAGAACCACATAATAGTCGGTGACTCACTCATCTAAGAGGACACACATACCCACGTTGATGTCGCTCGCCTTGCATTTGAGTCCCTTGCCATCGCTGTTCTGGGAGTCATCCATCTCAAATGTTTGGTTTTCCTGGCCAGCCTTTACAGCGACCAGGCTGAAATCTCTCTCCTCAGCCTTGGCCTCAGTGTCAGACAGCTGCTGGAGAACTGCATGGGCAATGGGCAACATCATGGCTGTAGAGGCCGTGTTGCTTATCCACATGGACAGGAAGGCGGTGGTGCCCATGAAACCCATCATCAGGCTGGGAAGGAAAAAACACGAAGGACAAGGGGGAAGGAGAACATTTGAAGAAAAAAAAAAAAAACGTAAACGTGCATAAAGACACTAGACTGACAGATTAAGCAACAGAATCGCGTCTTCTTTAGAAAGAATAATATACAGAGGACAAGGCGTCTTACAGAGCTGGCTTCACCCCTACAAGAAGCAGAACTCGAAGGGCGATCCTTTTGTGTAAGTTCCAGTGCTCCACTGCGATGGCCACCAGCAGGCCACCGATGAACAGCATGTTGGAGTCTTTAAGGTACTGGATACACACCTGGATGAGGACAAGGGTTCAGAGATATCCCAGTGACTGTACAGCTAGAGACATCCTGATCTAGGAGGAAACAACGTAGCATGGAGCCTTATGGGTGTTTGTTCTTTGGAGAAAGAAAACAGACCGTCTCATCAAAAATAAAATAATAAATACATAAATAAACCACATATTCACACAAAACCTAAACCATCTAATTCCAAGTAATGACTAACTGACCAGACTCACGATACAAGATAGTTAGTGATAGTTTATCTTAGTTTATCTTACCTCGCCTGATTCCATGATACCCATCATGGGGAAAAGAATGACAGGGAGCAGGGCCGTCACAGCCAGGGGTAAACACTCTGTACACCAGTACAGTGCCATCAGGATGATCACATAGCCACAGTTAGCCTCCTGGGTTGCACAGAGAAACACAATGTGCAAGGCAGTTGATATATAGGCTAATGCACTGAATGTTTTGATGCACTTGATTATGTGCAATAGCAATTGAGGTCGGGAGACAAAATACTGCTACCAAATACCCTCAATAATTTGGAGTTTTAACCAAAATCCATACATTTGCATAATACAGTTACACGACTTGTTATAAAGACGTCAGTACCTGTCATTGGTGTGAACAGCTTGACAAAAACAAACAATATATTCACAAAGTGCATAGTCCTCGTCTCCATTCAAATTCAAATGAATTGTGAAATTAGCAATAGCTGAAAAACGCAGAGGTCATGGTCTTCCAATAAATGGGACTGATTAATCCCCTGAACATGTTCAGCTTTTTAATTTAGCATGATTAAAGATTACATGGTACAAAAGGTCACTAGTGGAGGTCTCCCAGGAAGCACAATGTTGAGTAGGCTGCTAGACTGATGGTCTTTCTCTTGCAGGACATCATTCTTTGATCCTTTTTGATTGTCAAAGGTTACCTCTTTAATTTTGTTGTTGTGGTTTCACTTAATTTAGTTTTTGATTTGGATACAGTTTTCATGCAACTCTTTCTCTCATCTCACTCTCTCTCCCTTTCGCTCAGAAGCCAGTGACAGGAAACATATTTAACATCTTTTTATTTAAACTGCCAAACAGAACAACTTACTAAGTTGGTATAATATTAACCAACATTCAAAATGTATGGCAATGTCCTATGTGGTAAAAAAAAATCAGATGTGATATATTGTTGTGATCTTACATTAACAGCAATAACTGAACCAATCGTCCCCAAATTCTCCCCGTCACTCGTCTCTACACTCCATCCACTGGCTGCCTCTGGTTGTTCATATTGAATGTAAAACCCCGGTGCTGGCAATGCCAGGCTGCTGAAGGAGCAGCATCTCCATACCTCCAGGCCATGGGCCATCCCTCCGTGCAAGTCTAGCCACTTCCTTGCAGTGACCTCATCCACCCGGCCTTAAGTCTATTAACTCCTTAAATCCAGGCAGAACAGCAGAGTCATTCCCTGTATTCTACTATAACCTAAGAACTAATCTCTTCATGTCCACCTCCACTTCCTGAATCACAATCCCTTTGTTCATATCAAGGTCCTCTACTTGTTACCCCTGTTACATAGTAAACAGTCCTTCCTACCTCTCTGCTCCACTCTTATTTCCTTTCCCTTCCTTTCAACTTCTCTATCATACATGATCATTTACAGGACACACTAATATTTTTTTTTATATCTATTGTCAGGGAACTGTAGCTATGATCCCTGAACTCCTTATTACTGGTAATGGTGGTGAACTTGGAATTTAAGCTTATTCTACTGTTTCACTTATTATAAATCACTCTGGATAAAAGGTTCAGCAAAATGCAATTTTGACAGATAGGACAGGGAGTGAGACATATAGGACAGTGAGTGAGACATATAGGACAGTGAGTGAGACATATAGGAGAGGGATGAGATAGATGGGACAAGGAGCATAGATGATTTCATTAGTATATGAGAGAGTTTTGTGTTACACATGTATGCGAGAAGTAAAATGCATGTATGTCCAAAGTGATGTGTGAATAATGTCCCTAATGGCCCTTCATAACTGTACGTTATTCCTAACACCTTGCAGCTGTTGTAAAATCCCTGTAAACCATGGCCTCTTGTGGCTTATTGCTTCATTATAAAATGGATAGATCCGGTCCTCAGTTCTGATTGGCTGAGCCACATTCCAAGCCGTTGTAAAGGATAATCCATGATGAGGTATGCGGTTATTGAAAAATAATGTACACAAGGGCTAAGAACAGGGGTGCCAACGCCTTGTAGCTGTTGCAAAATCACTGTAAACCACAACCTCTTGTGGCTTATTGCTTCATTTCACAATGGCTTCAAATGTGGCTTAGTCAATCAAAACCAAAGACTGGATCTATCCACTTCATAATAGATATTATCTAAGTATTAAAAATACTTGTTTAGGAAATACTGATACAGATCATTTGAGTTTAATTACAAATTAAACATTAAAGTTGCTATGTGCAGTATTCTGTCTACCGATAACAAAGGGGACTTTTCCGTCACCCCTCCCCTGTCCATCAAAACCTCACATGGTACAGCTGACCAGATTTCTGGAATGAGTTTAGAGTCAGGCTGGCAATGTAAACATTAGAAAAGTATATCAACACACTGGCTGACCTGCAGTGGCAGACATTTGTTTTGAAGATCATATTTCACTGAACCTTGCATAGAACACAGTCTTTTTATATTATTTTATGCTATTGGATGCTATTTTAATATAAAAAATAACATACATTTCACACATAGCAGATTTAATGATCATTGTTGAAGCACCCCCTTGTGTGGTGTAGTCAGTTTGATTACCATAAAAATGTGAAAATGTGTGCCAAGTGATGCTAATTGATTTAACTTCACTAATTGAACTGAAACTTTTATCCAGAGTAATAAGTTATAATAAGCGAAACAGTAGAATAAGCTTAAATTTCAACTTCACCACCATTACCAGTAATAAGGAGTGCAGGGATCATAGTATAGTGTATATCAGAGTTTTCAGTATGTATATGAGAGAGTTTATTTTTATATATGTATGTGAGAAGTTGTTGTGCAAGGTGAGGTGTGAATAATGCCCTCAATATACAGTACCTGTGACCACATAATAGATCATTTAAAGCTGCTATGCAATGGTTCAGTGAAATATGATCATTTGCAAGTAAGTATCTGCCATTTTCAGCCAATGTGTTGATACTACCTCTTTTCTAAACCATGTTGACAATCCTTGGCCCATGTCTAAACTCCTCCCAAGAATCTGGGCACATGTAGCAACAGGGGAGAGGAGTGTGCTGCAGGGGAGGGGAAAAGTTGAGCTTGTTTTGAACTGTAACAACGAAAATAAGGTAACTGGTATTAGAATGGAGGAAACCCCTATGAGTCTGACTAATACCTGGAACACAATCAGTCACATCCCGTGACATTCCTATGCAATGAAAATTTTACTTTCCTATTCCAGCACCTAACAATGCCTTGTAGCTATTGTAAAATCACTGTAAACCACGGCCTCTCAAGGCTTATTGCTTAATTATGCATTATGCAATTGCAAATTTCTGGTTCTGAAAGACAGTATCGTGGAATTTGTAACTACTGAGAACTAAGTTAAAAGCATATTCATAATTCATTTGCAAGTACTGAAATATTTTCAAACATTGAATGAGGGAAAATGTAATTTCCATGGTTCATTTCCCCATCCAAAGCTATGTGAACAATTCAGTAGACAATTGGCTTCTTTTAATTTGTTCACACAGATTTTAACTTTGCATTACACTTCTCAGCACCACTATTTGTATCAAAATACACTTTTAAGTATTTTTCCCCTTTGAGAATTATTGACATTTGATTGCAATTCAAGAATTAAGAGTCAATTAAGAGTCAATTTGTGCAAATTAATCAGTTATAGTAAATAACATCTTTAGTTTGAATTCAAAAGAATAGTGATAAAGACCTAACATAATACTAAGTAGTAATATTAAGAATAGTATATCAAAAGGATTTGTGATAAAAATGAAGAAAGAGACATAAAAACTCTAAATCATGTAGAAGTTTTTATTGCCATCACAGGCACCAGCAGGTCAAATACAGCATTGCGCTTGCAACGAGGGGGCTTAGATTGTGGTCTAAAGACGTTCATATCTATGGGAAACTGTCTCAAACAGTAACAATCTTGAGCAGACAAAGTATCCACAGAATGTTCATGAACTACACACATCTCAAAACTATCAACAAAACCCAAACTGAAAAAGAATTTCATAGTAATGTTAAGTACATGCAGAACCTTTATCCAGCTGTATCTCAACAATACCAATTAACTATTGTGCCGGACTGAAAAGGATAACACACACACACACATACGCACACACACACAGACACACACAAGCATGCGCATTCTTACCGAGGTACGGATGATCAATGGCAAAGGCAGAATCAGTAGTGGCGTCAGTACTATCAGCAGGTAATTCCTAAACCTCCACAGAAATGTAAGGCAGCCAGCCATGTTGCAGATGTGCTATGGATATACTGTACAAAGTATCAGAAAGGGAGAGGAAGAGAGAGGAGAAAATGAAATTGAGGCAGGGGGAACAGCTTTTATGAGATAATTGGTGACACGACTGTACCATTTAAAAGAGAGAGTAGTAGATAAATTCACAGTATATATATATATCACCCAGAGACGGGATTAAACATTAACTTTAATGTAAGGGGGCTTCATCCAGAGGGTGTGTTGTATTGTCAAGTGTTTGAACCATGTTAGATAGAGTGAGTAACAAGGAGTTTACATCAAAACAAATCTAGAAGTATTTCTTGACTGTAAGATCTGAGAATAACTTGATGTGTATTCAGTGTGAAAATAAGGTATCTTATAGATAGATAGATAGATAGATAGATAGATAGATAGATAGATAGATAGATAGATAGATAGATCATTCTTGACTTGACCAGCTTCAGACAATCTCCTGCAGAATTATCAGGTCTTCAGCAGTTTACTGAACACATAATGATCCCCCAGTAGGCATATTTTCTATAAGCCTATCTGATCATTTATGTATGTCTCAATCACAGTTCTCCACTGATGCGTGCACACACACACACACACACACACACACACACACACAGTCCCTCAGGTCGAACATTTTCTTGACTAACCATTTGCATCACAAGTCACATGATTGTCATATTCGCCAGAGGTTTCCTCATATTTCTCAATCTTATCTTGATTGACTTCTTCCAGGGGTGGTATTTGTCAAAACTTTTGCTTTTATTTTACATAATTCTTAAAGTTTTTTAAATGTTTTATGTCTGTTTTTGCATAATTGTTTTTATTGGACTGTGAGGGCCGGCCAAGAACAGTGAATGTCCTTTACTGAGTGTGTGGCTAGCTGGCTGGGTGGCTGACTCTCCATTGTTGAATCGTGCGCGAGAGGTGGTGTGCAGCAGCAAGCACAGACTGTATCCAGGGTCCGGCTGAACTAGGCTTACCTAGTCTTGTTTCTTTTAACTTCTTTTTGTGATTTTAACCCTGAATTTTGCTTTGGGTCTTCATTCCCAGACAAAATGGGATACAGCACTCATGGGATTCTCTTCTAGGGTCACAAAATGTCCCCCTGGTGGGAAATAAAGGTAATGTGCTATGAGGTGTGGTGTGATGTGATGTAAGGTATTCTGGTTAAAAGTGTCAGAAAATGCATATACTCTAACGCTATATTTAAAAATGATTGACCCCAAAACAAATATTGAGCCAAATGAAAACACAATCACTGAAATGGCTATGAACTATTCTAACTATATATCTGAATTATTAAGCAAGTTATCTATCTTGCTTGTGTTTTTTGTTGTCCATGTCGTCTGGAATAGGAGCTGGGAAGGGCAGTCTTTCAGAAAACAAAATTCCATCAGATAACAGATTAAAAAAAAAAACTGGTTAAGGACTTGATGGGTGTGACATATCAAAGGGATGATTTAAAATTCCGAGGTAGGGCTTCCTTCAGGGGGTGAAATGTAGACAAACCTGTTTATTCTCCTACTGTTTTTCAATTCACCATTATTCAACAAATCAGGTTTTTTTTGTTTTTCAATTGACGAAAGAGTCCACCATTATGGGTTGGGATGGGGTGTTTGTACTAAAACAGTTAATGGAATTTACACTAAATGACTTTAAACAGGTCTAAATGGGAATACTACTACATTTCAGCTTTCTAAAATTTTCCAATTAACTGAGACAGTTTGCATTAGTGAAAATTCAAGAAGAAGAAGGAGGAGGAGGAGGAGGAGGAGGAAGAGAAAACAAGAAGAAAGTGGGGCTAAAGAAGTGGGGTTGTTTTGGTACTCTTGGACTTGGTTTGGTTATATTGGTTATATCTCTGTCCATAGTGCAGATGCTCATGCCCAAAATACTACAAGACAAGATACCTGAAATTTCCTATTTAATCCATAAGGATTATATATGGATTGGACATAATTGTGCCTCATTGTGTGCCTGTGCTCATCTATATTTCTGTTAGTGTGTGTGTTACATCATAGGACAGTGAAGATTTTCCATGTTAAGACTGTTACTCTTGTACTGCTCAAGACAACCGTGAGTTTACTTGAACTTGCTATAAAGCACAAAGTCCCACACAATAATAGAGGAAATCTTTATTGTCAGTCTTAAGAATGTAGTTAAAGATATTCTTTTAATGTATCAAAATGTAATCTATTATCTAAATCAGCAGTGGGCAATCGTGTCCCATGGAGGGCCAAGACTATGCAGGTTTTCATTCCAACCAGATTGATATATATATGAGCAATAGTGTTTCAACAAGGGATATCGAACTGCAGTAGATGGTTTTGGCTTAGTGTCTGACAAGTGGAGCCAGACCTGTGTCTGCTTGAAAGACCTTTGTCCTTAGTGTGTCCTTAGTGTGTCCTTAGTAATGTTTTAAGTAGATGCATTATTTGACAATCAAGTAGAATTCCAATCATATCAAGACATTTCACATATTAATAACTAGGGCACATAGACCTAAATTCTTACAAAGTATTGTGCATTTTCATAAAGACAACTTCACTGCACCAGGCTATCCGCCTGGGAACGTGTCAACTTGTTAAATAGGGTATTCCTCTACTAGCCACGCCCTTCACATTTGCATGTAAGAGTAAGCAATACAAACAATGAGAATAGGACATATAGTAAGCAATGAAGCAATAGGAGAATAAGAGAGATGGAAAAAGCATTTATTTATTGATTCTCCACACAACTTGTCATTTGATAATATAATAATATTGATCTATTGATTCCCCGCACAAAGGTGTCGTTTGATAATTACAAAATACATAATGATGCATGAATACCCTATTTAACAAACGGACACGTTCAATAATGACAATAAATCACAATCAAACCAACTAGGCTATAGAGCTAGTTTGCTGTATGCTGTAAAATTATCTCTACAAATTAATGTTTAAGCCCGATTTCTGGCTGCACAGCAATAGTCCAACGTCCACAGTATTGACATACCACGAAATGTATTCCTTTAAAAACGCAATAAAACGTCGGTAGGAAATGACCTGCAGTGCGCGTGTGCGTCCACGCGGGGGACATTGAATTCACGCGGACGCGGCTCGAGCCAGTGTCCAGCTTCCCGAGTAGAAGTTTCCCTTCAAAACCAGAAGATTTCAACAATTCAACAAAAAGCCCCAAGTGGAATCAAACGGAGCGTTTGAATGAACGAGTAGTTGTCACGTAGGCGTAACGCTAGAGGAAAGAACTCTCCTGTATTAACCGCTATTCGTTTGTTCTGTAAAGTAACATTGTGGCAACACTGTCTGCAACAGTTACAGCCTCGACATGGACGAGCCGGACACCGCGGCGATCCTTCCCGGTGACGCGCTTGCATCTACGGACGAAGAAATTACCACAAATAGCTCGTTTGACCATAAAGAGGAGGTCGATGTAAAAACGAATCGCTCCAGACGACCGCCGTTCGCATGTCCCTTTTCGGTGTCAGTCGAGCCAGTGTTGTTTCTCTCAATGTTTTCACTGGCTCTGCAGGCGCCTTTAACCACACAGTATTTATGGGACCGCATTAGTGAAGACCTGGGTTACAATGGGACGAAGAGTAGGGGGTGCGGTAATGGCTCGGCCACCCCCGACCCTCTTCAAAAGGTATAACATTTGGAATTTGATTTAAAAGTAAATGTAGTAGACGTAGCTTTCAGCCACAGGAACTGTCATCAAGAACTCAAGTGTAAGCACGGAAGTGTTTCACAACAGTTATAACACATTCTCAGCAATAAAGGCTTGGGACTGTGTGTGTGTGTGTGCGAGGATGGGTGTTCATTTCATGCATTGGTTAGTCTAAAATGTGTATCTTTTCAGGAGATTGAAACCTTGACAGCCCACTGGAACCTCTACATCAATCTCGGGGGCTTTGCTGTGGGGTTGATGGTGGTGACCCTCCTGGGTTCATGGAGTGACCTAGCAGGCCGGAGGCCAGTCCTTATACTCCCCAACCTGGGCCTAGCCTTCCAGGCAGTGGTTTATCTACTGGTGATGTACCTGAAGCTGCCTGTGTCCTACTTCCTAATAGGAAGGCTGCTTAGTGGCCTCTCAGGTGACTTCAACGCCATCTTGGCAGGCTGCTTTTCATACGTGGCTGATACCAGTGACAGAGGGTCCCGCACATTCAGAGTGGCAGTGCTGGAGGCATGCCTGGGCCTTGCAGGCATGCTGGCTAGCATCATTGGAGGCCAGTGGCGGCGAGCACAAGGGTATTAAACGGTTATGTCCTGTAGATACAATGTCTCAAGAAGTATTATTCACAAACAGACATCACTGTAGAACCATTTCTTTATTGGTCATACAATTACAACGTTATTGCTATTCAATGCTATTATCCCTTATTACCTTGTTCTTTTAATAGGTATATCAACCCTTTCTGGCTGGTCTTGGCGACCAACCTGGCTGCAGCACTGTTCGCCTACCTGTTTGTCCCCGAGTCTGTCACCCCAGACCCAAGTGCCAAACTCCTCACCACTCGTCACCACCGAGCCGTCTGGCGGCTGTACTCAACCGGAAGCAATACCAGTGAGGGTGGTGAAAGGGTTTGGAGGTGCAAGCTGTGGCTGTACACACTGTGCTTCTTTGTTGTAGTGACAGTACACTTTGGCAGCAGGGAGCTGTACGTGTTGTATGAGCTCAGCGCACCACTGTGTTGGGGACCAGCCCTGATTGGTTATGGGTCGGCGGCTCAGCACCTGGCCTACCTGAGCAGTCTACTGGGGCTAAAGGTCATGCAGTACTGCTTGGAGGACTCCTGGGTGGCCCTTGTGGGGCTGACCTCCAATATAGCCGGGCTGGTGGTCTTCTCGGTGGCTGCCACCACCCTGCTCATGTTCACAGGTGAGAGCTACTGAGTGAGGAACCACCAGAAGGTGTGTCAACACCTCATTCAAATTGGTTCTTAATTTGTTGGTTGCTTGTCTAACAAGTTTTATTCAGGGTAACTTTTATACATACAAATAGAAACAGTATAAAGCACTTGAGATGACTTACAAGCTGCCTGATTACTGGACTACTTAGCATAGTTATCAATTGTATTTTCTTAAACCATGGTTTAGTGTGCATGCTCTTTTACATGCTCATGAATCATGGTTATTGAATGAATCAATCATCATCAATCATGGCAGATGGTGTTATTAAGATTCAACTTTGATGTTTATTTGTTGCCTTTTTATCCTTTATTTTGCCCTTTTCCGTCTTAACAAGTTTCAAGTTTATTTTTAACCCTAAGGTTTTGGTTTTGGAAATTTTTGAAAATATTTGCGCATGTCTCTACCATAGGTCAACATGACCTCACGTTATTTTGCAGATACTGCAGATACTGTTATCATGAGTAGAGTTCAACAAGGGAAGGGACATAGTGAATTATCCTCATGTCGAACCGGCCTCCAACTCTGTGACCGGAGGTTAATATTTCTTCAATTGACGCACCAAATGCAGGGCAAAGGTTGCACAGTCTGGTCATAAGTATATGAGGATTTCTTGGGATGAATTCTTTTGAGTTCATTCACCAAAAATGTTCAAATCATGCTTATAGCCTCTTGCGATAATTAACATTAGCCACAAAAATGTTACTCTGCAACATTATAAAGTTCTCTGAGATCACTAAATAGTTGCACTCGTCATACTTGCACTGTATGTCATAGTTTCAGCACAAAACCTGTTTCAAAACAGGTTGAAACTCTTACTGATGGCCACTTTGATAATGTGATTCCTATGTTGCATATTAAAACTCTTTGAATAACATGAATTATAGCTAGAGGTCTCAAGCATAGGAAAGAAAATATGATTCCAAATGAGATATTCATCATTTGAGAACCTGACACCTACTACTACGAAATGACAAATAACAAACAAAAAACAAATCATATAATTTATATAATGAAACTAATGGACACATCTTAGCTCTATACAAAATGTCCATCTAAAATGATGTTTTGTCTCTCACCAGGCTATGGGTTGTGCTTTCTCTTCATGACTACAACCCCAGTGCTCAGGTCCAAGCTGTCCAAGCTGGTAGGGCCATCAGAACAAGGTCAGTCATGGTCAAAATACACAGATAATTTAGTGGTCTCGATGAAATAAAAAACATTTATTTTTATTTTTAAATAGTTCGTTTTTAAATAGCTATTTTAAATAATTAGTTTAAAATAGTCTATTTTGTACTATACTGTTGACATCAAAATGCTTTAATTATATCAAGTGAACAGTGCACGTCTGGAAATGAGAGCTTAACTTTAGTGTGTCATAGATGATAATGTGCAGCTGTGACAGAGTTTAATACGATGTACATTCTACCTTTGTCATGAGGGATAGATAGTGTGCTGCAGGTTATATACATACTGTCTGGGCCTTGTTCCAGGTGCCCTGTTTGCCTCTGTTGCCTGTGTGGAGGGGTTGTGTTCTCTGGTGGGTAGTAGCGTCTTCAACTCCCTCTACCCAGCCACACTGCACTTCATGAAGGGCTTCCCCTTCCTTTTCGCTGCTCTCCTCCTCCTCATCCCTGCTGGAATCATTGGGTAAGTCAGCTCAAGCCTAGTCACCACTTCCCGCTACTTAGGGGAAAAAATGCATGAAGGTGAATGTTGCTGATAGAGATGTGTTGACTGTACACAATGTTTGTATAATACATAATGATTACCTAGTACATTGTTTAATGTTACAGTGTACTGCAGTAAGAAAAGCTACCAATGTTCAAGAGTTTAAGGCTGCTGTCTGTGGTATTCTGTCTCGATAGCGAAGGGAAATTACAACAACAAGCAGTTACAGTTCAAAACAAGCTGGACTTCAGTCTTTTTATGTTATTTTAACATAAAATAACAGATATTTTGTACATAGCAGCTTCAAGTTCCCTATCAGTTAGCACAGTCAGTATGAACATTCTTACTATTGAGATTCCTTACCATAAGAACCGGTGTTTAAGAGGTTTCCAATTACACCTGTAGAGCCAATAAAGCTGTTAACTTAAGTAAAGGCCCTACCCTCCCCTGGGGCATAATTGTTGTTGCCTTTCTTTAGTTTATGGCACTTTACCTTTCATTCAGACACCTTTTTTTATTTGTGACATACTCAAATGTTTACTTTCTGAGCAGCTTCTGTCCTGTAGAATGCCAACAAATTTGCCAGCATTAATAAAATAAATAACACGATTTCCACCCTATTCATTGTTATGGTTATGGTTAGCAGTAACAAAATGTAGCAAGTAGGACAAATCTGTAATATTGAAAATGACTGTAATAGCTATTGTTAGTAACAAAGCCGCCACAGGCAAAAGGTATAGTAGGCCTAGGTGACGTTACATGCCTGTGGCGGCAGCTTTTGAGTTTATACAAAGCTTTACAAGCCTCAAATATGTTAATGAATGGTATGGTTAATTGTGCACAGTACTGAAAAAGGAGAACTCTGTCAACATTTTGCATATATTAGATGAGTATAGACACGTCCACTTGTGCCCTATTTTGATTTTTAGCAATCAATGTGCCAATCTCCAGACAGAGAGCAAACCAGCGCCAGTACTGACTGGTGTAGATAAACAAAGTGAGCACCAGAGTCAACACAGGCTAAGGTGGAGCTGTTTCAGCCCTCACTAGAGAGGGCTAATGAGGTATTCTTACTAATGAGGTGTCTTTAAACAGTCAGCACAAAATATGTATAACACCCGAGAAGCAATGTCCAAATTATTTCTATTATGGACAGTATTTTACATTTTACACGTTGAACTGTCTCTCTAGGACCCTGGCGTGTCAAGACCAGAGGAGAGACTGCCGAGAAACTACAGCATCCTGACACCTGAGGCAAGGAAGTGTAACCGAACATGTGACACGGTCAAGGTTCGTCCTGGTGTCGGGTTAGATGGTACCACCTATAAAAGACAGAGATCCATCACATCTATGTGTATGACACATGGGCAGACTTTTGACCTAAGTGCAGTAATAGGGCAGCTGGTTCTTATTAGCTAGCACAGAGGTGGGGTTCTTCCAACAAACACACCAAAGGGACCGAGACCAAAGTACCATGAATCAGCACGATGACTGACGTTACTGAAAATCCACCTCCATCTCATAATGGGATATAGTTGACAGAGGTTTCATCAAATCTTTGCTGGTGTTGAAAGCAGCTAATACTGCATCATGATATTTGTATGAAACGGATTTCATGAAGGTAGCTTGTATTGTAGGAAGCTCTATGCAGCCAATTATTACCAATGTATCACTTACATGTATACAAATATTGCTGAAACATTGAAAATCTATGTAAAATGAAAATCAAAGTACAAAAGTGTTCAAACCAGGACAAGTCTGTTTGCAAAAAAAAAAGTCATTTTGCTACCGAAGGGGAAGCAGGGAAAAAAAAAAGCTTACTCACCAAAATGAAACTCAAAACCAGTCATGGTATCAAACTGTAAGCAGATAGATCAGCCTTTGCCAAACGTGTCCAGGCATAACCATCAGTAAAACAGCCGAGCGAGAGCCAAGGGCTTTTAGCTGCAGTCAGGGATTACTGAGTTACATCTCTCCCCTCCCTCCATATAAAACAGATGACAGTCCAAATTCCCTGAAGAATCCCTGTACCCTCCACAAACATACAACACTGGATACCCCAAGAGCACAAGGTCCCAGCCAGCATACACACAGGGGTCCTGACCCCAGCTGGACTGATTGAAGAGCTGCCATAACCACTTTAAAAAGACACAAAGGAAGGATTATAGGCTAAGTGGAGTGTAAATACAGAAACTTTGAATTCATCCACATGGAGAATATTTTGGATTGGCCATTTGGACGTGATTAAACAGTGTTCCAGTTGAGTTGAATAAAAAGTAATACTTCAGTAGTCCTGTCTTTGTACTCGACAAAATATGCTGTTCTTTATAACTGGGATATTAAAGTATTTATACGTTAAAGTCAGTTCCTAGGATGAAACATTTATTGAAAGAAAATTGCAATAAATGCTTTGTGACGGGTAGTGTAAAATTCAGTCTTACTAATACTCTTAATTCAATGAAGGTCTGCACCTCCTAATTTTTATACACATTAAACACATTTATTTCTTATAGGGAACAGAATATGTATGCCTGTGGCATTGACAAAAAAAAAATCATTTTATGGTCACAAGAAATGCAATCCTGCCTAAACACTTAAATCTAAAGGAAAGGTAACCTAATATGAACATGTATACATACTTTAGGGGCCAGCTCTACTTGGTTCAAGCATTACAGCAACAGTATTAAGGCAAAATCAAATGAAAGCCTTGCTATTAAAACAACGACAGAAAGAGCTGAGGAGATTACAAGCTGTCCTGTTGAACTTGTATGTGCCTTATAGATATATTTTGCAATGTAAAGATGACATTCAGGCTATAATATTATTTTATTTAACAGTAAATATTACATGGTGAGTTCCATGGTCAATTTGCAACACTTGACAATCTTCTGATAATATCACATATTTGTCTTAGCAATAAAGAAGGATGTTGTTTTCCTTATTTTGTGTATTCACAGTTGTGAGGCCACGCATTATGCTGTGTTTTTCCGCTGTATTTTTACAAGCCTTCGTGTGGTAGCATTGCTGGTTGTCTTTTTACCGAGCAGATATCAGCTATAAGGGACAGGTTTTCTATTGTTAAGCAGCAAAGCAATTACTCAACATACTGTGTGTTGACATTGAAGAAAAAGTTGACATTGTTTAAGAGAGGTTACCTAAACAAATGTATTATTGCATGTTGCATGTAGCATGTTGCAATGATACAGTACAAGGCATTCTGGGAAACGCATAAAATAATTTTCAAAGTGCTTCCAGGTTTGGATTGAAAATACATATTGTACATTTAATTTGGACTTTTTGAAACAGATTCCTTTATCCACTTTCACATCGGCAAGAAGCTTTTGATACTGCACAGATATTTTTCCTTGCCTGAAGCATACTGAGGTACACCTTGAATGTCTGTTTTGAATAAATCTGAGAGTAAGGTTATATTGACTATAACATAACATAACATAACATAACATAACATAATGACCTGTACGGTCATACTGTATTCTACCACATACTGTATGGTCCCACTGTTGTTGCACTCATAAACATATCAGTGCACGTACCAGCCACAGTTTTCTATATCAACCTCAACATAAACAGAAAATGCGCAGTGTTCCTTTTAAGCACCATAAAAATGAGACAGTGTATGATGTACATAAATAAATGTACATAAATAAATGTAAAAAATAAATAAGATTGCTAGTACATATCTTATAAAGACTGCAATGAAAATGAGTGCTTCAAAGATTGCTATTAATCATTTTGCTGTGTGCCAATGATAGCTGACATATCACTGTTATTTTCCTGAGAAAAAGACAGAAGGCGTATATACCTGATAGCACATACAGTATTGGGGTACTGCAATTCAAGGCTGAGGGTTTTATACGGTCTGAAATGCCATCATAATATTTCAGATAGTAATTTTAATTAGATTTATATTAGATCTGAGTGTCAATATTCTTGTCATTAGTATACAGGTTTAATATAACTTGTCAAATTTGTCTTCACATGCACTGGGGTAAGGAAACGCACTGACCAGTTGAGTATAGGCCACATTCTATTTGGCATCATTGGCAGTCAACAAATAGCTGAGGTCAAACTTTTTCTATTTCTGTTTCTGTTTTTCCTCTTTGGAGCCCTCCGGACAGTCTGGTTGGTCTTGGCAGGGGTTTCCTTTTAGAAAGCGTAGGATCTTCTCAATGGTAGCCTCCTGGTACTCATGGGACCACCTGTGTTTAAGAGAAGGTGACATGGGTATTTGAAAATGTGCATGACAAGCAAACCAATAGTCTGCTTAGGAAGATATTACTAATCTTTTCATCTGCTTAACACATAAGTAATAAACAATAAAAATGTAACATTGTGTATGCATAAATTATTCATAAATCATACATACAGGGCTTCAATAGAAAAATGATGTTGATATCAAAAGGGAATCGACAGGCCGACCTCTTCAAACACAGATTAGACTAAAAAACTGAACTGAACTGTATCTAAAATGTGCGTGTTTAATGTGAGCCTATCAGAAGATGAGTACAAATTGCACAAAAAACGCTGCCAACACAGTGACGCAGAGAAAGTGAAATGACAACCTGTTTATTTTAACACATAAGCGTGCAGTTATCAGGAACTCACTTGATGCCGTTGAAGTTGAGGATGGACCTCATGTCCTCTGGCAGAGACATAGGGTCGGGCCACATGAAATTATCTGTGACAGGAACTATGTTCTTCTTTCCACCCAAGGCTGTGACTATCTCCTGTAAGATTTGGGAGGATTCCTTTCAGTCACTGATGTCAATCATAATGTCTAGGACAGGTAGCAGCACAGGTGATTGGATTATATTAGCAACATCAGCAAGTGAAAAAGGTTTTTATGTCATCTGATCCCATGATTCAGATTTATACTCAATATGCAACCATTTAAATCCAACATACATGCTCAGATATGGAATATAAATATGAGACAGTCGTGATACATTTGGAATAATAAGGAATAATGACATTTTATACCATATAGTTCTATCTGAACACAAATATATAAATTCAGTAAATTCAGACAATCTGATCTAATCTATTTCTATTTCTATTTCTGTGTGGTTTGTGGTCGGTGTGGTTTCGGGGGTAGGGGTGAAAGTTTGCAAATGAAATAACATTTTCAGGCCTGCAATTTCTATACGGGATCCCATAAATATAAAGAATGTTATAAGTCTGACCTTGTGCACCCAGTCCTTCATGCCAGTGTCTCCCATGCATTTGTCGAGCGCATTGGCAGACAGGACTAGGATGAAGTTGCGTGCCCGTTGTACGCTCTGAATCAGCTTGTCCTCAAATTTGCCAGCTTCCAGCTTCTCCACATCTATGAAGACACTGAATCCTCGCACCTGCAGGTGTACCTTCAGGAGGCTTGTCGGGAGAGAGCAAGAATGACAGTCAGTGACACAGGAGGCCTTAATAAAGGCAAGGCCACGAGGACACAGTGGTATACGCCATTTGATTGTAATATACTGTATATGTGCGCATATATGTATGTATGTGTTAGTTGATGTTTGGGAAAAGGGGGAAATCCCTAACCCCTGTGTTGTTAGTGCCATGCTCTTCCTGTTGACCTATACTGAAACACATTTTATTAGTGCTTTGAACTGGCCTTTTCTAAAGACCTGTGCTTTTGCCCTTGTAATACTTTCCACTCCATGTCTCTTTCTTTACTTATACCCCCTTATCCTGCTGCAGTTCTTACCTGGCCAGCTGGGACCCTGTGGTCCTACGGTAGCTGATGAACACATCGGGTCCTGGGGGCCGGGCGTCTGTGAGGCAGGCCTTGATGGGCCTGCGATTAGCAGCCAGGATCTTGGCCCGGTGGATGCCGTTCTCTATGTGGCAGTCAAAATGGAGTTGCTGGTCGGTCAAGTTCTGGACATTATTACGATCCACTCCTGACTGGACCAGGCCATAGGTATACTGGCGAAAACGCAGGTCTACCTCAGCTAACCAGTCAGCCATGTTGTTTGGGTCACATGTGGAGTAGTTGGTGTAGGTTTTCAACACACGCAAGTCTCTTAGGAACCTGGAGGACCAGACAAGATGGAGGTCACGTTTAACACCAAATTAGTGGAGTACTCATGTTAAGAAATGTCAGTAATCAATCCTTTACTAAAATCCTTGTATTGTGTGCTTGTGTGCACTCACCTCTTGCGTGTGAGGCCTGCAGTCATGCCTAGATCAGTGCTCAGATCCTGGTCTGTGATGTTCAGCAGGAGGTCTCCATCCACCTGTAGCTCCTTTATTATAAGACAGATCAAACAAAATAATCTGAAGATAGATAGATAGATAGATAGATAGATAGATAGATAGATAGATAGATAGATAGA
>OMKK01065664.1:0-27841 GCA_900302305.1 Polymixia japonica
CAACATTGCTGCCAGCCTAGTCACAGAACACCTATGATTTTTATTCACTGTATCATTAAGACAAACAAAGACTGTCTAAATGATAATAAACCGAGGCTATTGAATATGAATAAAACAACACACGATGTAGAAGGGGCGATTGAATTGCATTTTTTTGAAGGATGTTGCCAATAACTACAATAGAGAACGCTACACCCATATAACGGTTGGTGGGTCATATTTACAGCTCAGGTCAGCAGACGATGCATTACCTAGGGAGGGGTAATGCATCACTTCATGTCCATGTGTCCTGAAACTGTCCTGCCTTTTATTCTGACTCAATTGGCCAGCCATATTTCATACATTTTTTTCCACAGGGAGGAGGGGTGGGAGACCAGACAGATTATCAGCAAGGTCACTCTGCCCCACTTCTCTGTCCTGCAGTGGTAGTGGGTTGAAGTATTAACGCGATGTGCCCACTCGCTCAGGTTACTGCGACAAACCAGGTTACATAATGTCTCACTCATCTGATGATGCTGTTTTCTGTTGTGTTAACCTGTCATAATCTTGTCGGGCTACATTTATTATCGCTGACCATACTTCCTCCGGCCTATAAAAATAATGCAAGACTGTACAGGCATGGATGGGCTGCTGATTTGTATTGACATCCTCCTTAGGGTTGACGGCTTCTCCAGTTTTTCTATCCTTGGACATACTGTAGCGTTCTTCAGCCCTCTGTAGCTGCCCTTATCCTCTCATGCTGCTGCGTCTGTCCCCAGGGTTAGCGCTAAGCTTAAATAACTCCTGACCAAGTCTTGCCTGCCAGAATAGACATGCTGTGACGCTATGCAACTGTTACCATGACAAAAAGCCACCGTATCTGTTTTATTTGCTGGAGAAAAGTGGTACAGGGCAATGGCTGCCAGGGCTGCATCCCAATTTTCTGTCTAAGTGCTGCATGTTGCACATCTGGGATCTGCATTAACCCCCAATTTTAGGAGGATTTAGAAGCAATTACCTGCCACTCCTGGCCTGGACCGGTTAAACCTGTGTTATTGGTGATTGGCTAAGCAATTAGTTGTGTTGTCGCTAGATTTTGTTAAGGGAAAAGCCTGTGATGATTAGGGCTTCTTTGGGTCCTTACAGTACATGCATTACCATCTGACGGTGTTTAATTAAGCATAACCCAAGCGTTCTGACACTAATAGGCTATATCTCAGAAAAGTGGGTTAATTGCAGAAGATATCGAGGACAATGAGTCACTCAAAGACTGTGGGAACAGCCATTTTGGAGATCTCGCATTATGGACAGTAAGTCAGTTAATTCAGCAAAACACCACTGGCAAGAAAGAAGAGAGCTGTAGAACTCGGAACAAACTTGCATGCCAAAAAACCTTCAGAACTGACAATAAAAGAACAGCATGGGCCATAAAAATAATGGAATGTTGGGTGCTATGTGGAGAGACAGTGTGGAAACACACTATTTCTGTTGTGAAAAACTGCTCCACCTCCACACATCCTATTGGTCCAATCCAAAATTAGATCTGTTTTTGGATAGTCAAGAAGGAAAGAAACAGAGCAGCTGAGGGGAACTGCTGGAGGGGCTTGGGGGAAGAAACAGCTGTACTAGCTAGCTAGTTACCACACTACCCCCACAGTGTTACCTAACCACATCCTAGCAAGAGAGTCATCATGGCTGAACCAAACTGTAGGAGGGCAGAGGCCTCCAGAGCAACCCTGTCATTTTGCCATGTCTCAGTCACGACAACTGTATTGTAAAAATGGTTGTTGTCATTTACTGGCTGTTTTTTAATACCCTTTACAATCCCAAGTGGGTGCTCTTCATAGACACAAACACAAGCTGTTTGTTGGTGAGCTATTCTAGCTAGCTGCCCAGTGCCCACAGAGCTTTTGTAGGACATCCCAGGCGTCTGATAGCAGAGGGAGGCTGGAGGGAGGGAGGAAGGGAGTTTCCTGGCCATCTGTTAGCTACTGTGACCTACTATCTGCCACAACTGGAGCAGCGTCCTCCCTGAGCCCTGCCCAGCCCAGCCCCCCGCCTTAATCCTAATGTTTGTCTTCCACAGGGGAAAGGCGCATGGTTCACACCGCCTGCTAGCCACCTCAGCCGCTCTAAGAGTTCATCCCCCTGCTGTATATGCTTAGGCCCACAGTGCAAAGGAGAGCGTGTGTGTGGGGGGGAAGCGTGATGCAGGATCCCATTAGTCTGTCTGTCCTGCGTGGGATCATCCCATGTAAGGAGGGCGAAAATCTTCCTCGGGGAAGTGAAAGTGTCAATGCTGTGTCAATGAGTGCGGGACCGCGGCCTACATCATGGGCGCTGGCGCAGAGCATGCTCCGGGCTGCAGGTCACGATACACGCCCAACTGTAGTTCTCTAACCCTGCGACACGTTTTAACGCTGCTCAACCTTTGATGATTTGAAGTTGCGTGGGTGTAAAACGAGGGCACCGAGAGCCACCAGTTGTGGCCTCTTGATCTTTAAACGCAAGGAGTGAAGCATGACCACATCAGAACTGTACAGTGGAAACACTAGCCTGCAGTGCACTGTTGTTATTTTATCCACTGTTACTTAGTAGCCATAGGAGGCACACAGTGTGTTTTGTACGTCTGTAATCCACATTCTGCTAATCCGTCTAAATACAAAGGTAACCTAAATCAGAAGCCATTAGACCTCAGTGCCATACCCATGCTATTGGTGATCTGCAGCAGGGCTGGCCAATTCACTTTAAGGTCACTCAGTTCAAAATGTAAATTTAAACTCCACTTTAGATAGTCACAACAGAGAGAAAAAAATAATTTCCTAATTGATTATATTTATTGACCCTAGCCTAGCTCTGACGCACCAGGGGCCCACAACATATTTCTGTGCTTAGGTTTTTGGTAGTTTGGCAGTAACAATAGCAAAATATAGGATGTGTCATCACCCGTATGAATGAACAGTGGTGGGAGTGGTTTGGCTCAAGGCCATAACATTTTAAACCCCTCTATTCTGTATGGGTAAGGAAAGCTGAAATGTAGCAGCAGAGGCTTATACGGTGTTCAACGATGCATGAAAATACAATGATACAGTATAAATCTCCCAGGGGAGGGGTGGGTTGAATGCAAAGACACTGTCAAAACTGACAAGCACTTTACTGTGGGGTTGCTAGGGAGATGAGGCCCATGTGACTGGACGGCGGCGTTGAAGCAACGAGATGCTGCTGTGTAACACGGACGGACAGAAACTAAAGTGCAGAGAGAGCGAGAGAAAAGGGAGCGAGATGTGCGAGGAATAAATAGTGTCAAAACACAATTCAAGAACCAAATGTCGCAGCAGAAGGAACAAAGGATTATGGGGACAAGAGTATAGAAGTGAAAGAAATCTAAGAGTATGTGCAAGGGAGGAGGTGGTCCAGCAGTGAATACGTGTGGCTAGCGGAGCATGCAAGTTGGCGCATGCATAATCACCTTGGAAGTCCAAGAGTGAGGCTTTTAAGATTCAGCTGTGTGTGTGTGTGTGTGTGTGTGTGAGGCCCACAAGTGGCAGCTGCAGAAGGCCTCCATTAGCATGCTGGAGGTGCTTATGTAAACTGTCATGCTGTCAGACCAGAGCGAATGTGGGAAACTGGGCCCTGAAACAGGGCCTCTATCTTCATGAGAGCAACTTCAGCGGTTGTGATTGATTTTCCCACTGTGTTTGAGTTTCATTACCACTGTGAAATGAGACTGTGGTGGAAGCTCTGAGGCAATGCAGTGACAGTCTGGTGGTTTATTAATGTAAATTACATTATGTTTGCATTTACAGCAGTGGTCACTTTTTGTCATCCAATCATCAGTTTATCTGGCTCCCCTATCTCAGCTGTTCACTTCTCCACAACTTCTAATTGATTGGTAACATGCAGCATTTCTTTCTTTTTTCAATTGTTTCTTAAAAACATTCCCGAAATGCACAGTGCATTCTGGGAATGAAGTGGGAATGCATTGAATTGCACGTATGAACAAGACAATTCCAACAGCTGCACACAATTGCAGCAGTATATATGAAAAATATAATCGTTTTACATTGCCTTCCGAGGTTCAACCGATTGCGTTTCTACTGACCTGTGCTCTGGTGTACTGCAGTTCTCAGTCTAATCCAACCTATCTTTTCCTCCATGTAGGTGTTTGCTACCTATCCCAACGAGGACTATGACAGGCGTAATGAAGATGTGGATCCCATGGCAGCATCTGCTGAGTATGAGCTGGAGAAGAGGGTGGAGAGGCTGGACCTGTTCCCAGTGGAGCTGGAGAAAGGTACACAACCAGGACTCATCTGTATGTGTCAAAATTCTAGTTGTCCAAAGCTATATAAAGACCCTAACACTCTCATCACTAGCTGCAAATAATTGTTATCGTTCCTGTTAACGTGCATAGGATACCCACCTAGCGGCTGGGATGTGTGTCATAGGACGATACAAGAAGTACCACAAAGTTTACGCAATCGCGTAACATTATTTGAAAGTCAGTCTGGTATGCTTTGCCCTGATTAACCACTTCCCTAACATTATTTGACCCAGTAAACTCCACCCACCTGGCACTCCAAGGAGGATAAAATGATCATCGCAAATACCGCTCATCCCAGGTCTGACTTTCACACTAAGGCCCTTGCTTGGCGCGGGCTTTGACGCCGGACGTAAAATAAAATCCCCAAAAACACATTTCACGTTTTGTTTCCTTGTTTTTAAAGTGTTAAACAGTCAGCTTCCCCCCTCCCCCCTCCCCCACTCTCCTCAGCAAGCATGGCTTCCACAAGGCAGGGAGAGTGCAATGGTGCAAGCTTTCCTTCACTCTCTCTCCCCAGTGACTCACGTTCACAACATCCCTTCAACATCATGGTGCATTAATATATTAATAGAAAACTATATATAGAATTGTGTACAGGGAATGTTGAAAAGGATAACACATGAGACTGTGTCCTTTTATATATGATTAGATACTGTATATCTTCTCTACATCTGTGATGTGTATAGTACATTGTACTAATACTACTACCAGTACATTGTGCTAATACTACTACCAGTACATTGTACTAATACTACCACTTGGTTGTAGGAACAAAGGGTTACAATGGACCATTATTTGCCTTCACACCCAAATGACTTATTTACCCCAGGGGCATTATGTGCTAATTAAATACATTTAATTAGTTGATGAATGTAAATCTAGAGTAGAATTAAATTCAAAGCGTCCTATAAACACGTTGTTGTTCCAAACATCCTGCATCCCTGCGTGGGCTGGATTAGGTTTCACAGGTTTCTTTTTTATTTTTTTTGCAGGTTTCACTACCTCTGGGATTTCTCTAAAGACAATAACAAGATTTTCAGATCCTGAATGCTGAATTTTAAGATTTATTTCTGTATTTGTTTTTCAAAATGAACATTGAGCATTTTAGAATCTTTCTTCTCGTATCTTAATCACTTAATTAGCATCTCATCTTTCGATCATCTCTCCGTTTCAAAAGTCATCTGTCCTCCCAAGAAGAAATTACATCACCCTAGTTTTTCTACTATATTCATCTCTGTACTCATCGGTTGTAGTTTACTAAAAATTGCCATCATTTCTTAAGGTAATGTAAAAAGTTACAAAAGCCTTATTTCTACCACAATGTAAAGAGTGCTGTACGAGGATAAGAATCTCTTTTACTATAACAATGTATACAGTAAGACGAGCTTTGGCTTTACCGCTGTCATGTAAAAAGTGACATAATTAAACGGACAGCAAATCAAACACTACTTCCCCTGAACCACTCCCATGCTTAAATAACACAACACCGTAAACCAATAAAATAGACCCATGGATTACAATGACAGTGCGTATTTGCTTTGGTCTTCCCTTATCCCCTCTCAGATGGCGACGGCCTGGGCATCAGTATCATTGGGATGGGGGCCGGGGCCGACATGGGCCTGGAGAAGCTGGGCATCTTTGTTAAGACAGTCACAGACGGAGGGGCGGCACATAGGGATGGCAGGTATGTCCCGAATGATGTCACGTTTCTATCTCCTCAGCAGGGTTTTGCTCAATTGATTTTAAATTCACACAGTTCAAGAGTTGATTTAAAAAAAAAAAATCAGCGGTTGCTCTCAAAAAACCCACAAAAAACCACAAGGCAGTTAATTACAGTTGCAGTTTGCATTCGGAGTGGATAGAAGTGGAAGTGAATTGACAGCAACGCTGCCGCCAGATAGTCCCACGGTTATCAAAGACAAAGGAATGCGTGTTTGAAGGGTAATCTTGGCATTAACAAATACATAATCATATATGATTACTTGTGTTTACAAATTCAAAAGATTTCTGTGATTTACATTCTGTGAAATTGAAGATGTTCCTCAAAGTCTTCGTTTTGTAAACCAGTCGTCAAGCTGCAATAAGATGTTTTCTAGCTTTGTTTCTAGGGATGGATTACTTCACTGACCTGTAGCTAATTTTCATACCTCTTGAATGAGGGCTTATGAATTAAGGTGGGCTTGTGTGGGCTTATGTATGGAAAGTATGAAGATATGGACCAAATACGTCCCCTGGGCTGTCGCCCTAAATTCTGTACTTGGACTCCAAATTGTTTCCCCCCAGGATCCAGGTAAATGATCTGATCGTGGAGGTGGATGGGACCAGTCTGGTTGGGGTCACCCAGAGCTTTGCTGCCTCTGTGCTGAGAAACACCTCAGGAACCGTCAAGTAAGAGACCCTTTTGAATAAAATATGCATGATTTTATTGCCTTGTTATTGTAGAGAATTTCCAGCAATTTGTCTTTTGTACACATTAAAATTAACAAGGGAAATTAAACAGCCATTCAATACCATTTCACAGCTTCCCGGGGATAGATGTTAGCCTAGATCATAGCCTTAGCTATGACCATGACATCTGTTTTGTTATACTATTTGCTACCATTGTTCACTATGACATCGGATATTCTAGCTTGAAGAGACAGTTTCCTCTTGTTGTATACCGACTAGAGCCAGTTTTATATGCAAGAGTGTAACCACATCCTGCCCCATTCAGATCACCACTGACTGTAGATTTACATCTCAAGTCAAACAGGGTCATGATTACACCCTTTAAGTTTGAAAACCTCCTTTCAGAGACAGACTAAATTTGGTCCCAAGATTCCACACTTGAGCCACAGAAAACATGGTTATCAGCAACAGACATAGTTGGCATCAAAAGTATCATTCTGAAATGCCAGGATGCTATTTTGAGCCAGGCTCTATGGAGTTTTGGTGGCTTTGACTGTTCCCTATGTGCTCCTTTGTCATCCAGGCTCATTCATAATTCAGGGTCTAGTGGTCAGCGCTATTGGGGTAATTGTTAGTGTTGTGTGACTTTCCGAAGATCAGAGCTGTTTAGAGATAGCTCATACATTATGGATCCACTGCAGAGATGGGGAAGAGCACTACAACTCAGGCCTATTCATAAAAATGTCAGTCAGACAAATAGACTGGGTCAGGAAGTGTGTTTGTGAACATTTAATTACCCGTTAGTGCCTGGGAAATTTAAAGGCTGTTGCGGCTGACTTAATAACTGACCTCGGCTTTGCCATGATTCACTGTATTTATTTCCCTTATACTGTTGCCACTGGGGGGTTTAATTATACAGAGATTTGTGCGTTCAATCTAGGAACATATAACCTAATGTAACAGATTGTACAATTGGCCAAAACAGAGTCCAAGTTTAGAGGCTTTGATTTTAATCATAGAAGAGCCCAACCCCATAGAGACTCCCTTTGTTCAACTACAAACAGGAAGCCATTTTCAGTCATCAGAGAGCCAGCGCATTCCATACTCCATGCATACATTATACTATAACAACTTTGTACTGTAGAGAACTACATACATTGTATTATACATAACAAAGACTGTTTTATTAAGATTGTGCACAGGTTTTCAATGGTCAAGAAAAACAAGGCTAGTAGAGTCACCAGAGAGCTGGTATTCTTTATTTAGCATTCGTATAACACTATTTGAGTCCAGTTAGCTGTTTTACATTTGGGTTTAGCGCTGTGCCAGGGTTGTTGTTTTGATCCCTTTCTGATCCTTTGTCCAGGTTCCTTATTGGGCGAGAGAAGCCAGGTGAGCAGAGTGAGGTGGCCCAGCTGATCCAGCAGACTTTGGAACAGGAACGCTGGCAGAGAGAGATGATGGAGCAGCGGTACAACCAATACATGGATGAACAAGAGGTTACCGTCTTTATGTTCACGGCCCATAATGCAAAGCGTCTAACAGTTAGAGTACTGGTCTAGAATCCAGTGGCAGTTGTAGAACAAAATCACTAAAAGGGCATTTGAAGTTAGCAATGGGACACTTTTTCTTTTGAGAGTGCACAAAAAAAGTGTTGCAATACCCAATTCAATCCACCCATTGTTATTTAAGGTGGTTTGGATATACGCAACACCAAATTTGCACATATTCATGATTAGTGATTGTAGGTGAAGAATAGTCCTCTATGAGGCTACTTGACAGCAGCTTTAGATCATCACTGCAGCACTTCAAAGTTTTTAAAACCCTACAACCTAAAATACTACTCTCAAATTTAAATCAAGCTTTTTTGCACTTCCATGTTGCTTCTCAATGTCCTCAATTCCCCTTTGAGGCTTTAGGATGATGATGTTTATGTTGATAGTGACAGACGTGATCTTTATTGGTGGGGTTACCTTGTGGCTACTATTGTCTCCAGCATCAGTATAATAAAAACATAAGCCCAGTTCAGAAAATGAGGACAAAATAGGATGAATAACATTCTACAGCATGCCCTTCGCAATAACGATTTCATGTCTCATATTTGGCTACTCTCTGCTACTCAGTTGTTCTTCTGTTGTTCTGTTAATGGAATTTGAAGCCAAAAATTGGTTTCATTATTACAACAAAGAGGAAATAGACTGAAGCGAGTATATTAGTGGGTGGTTCTTGAAAAGCGCATGAGTGTTACCATGGAAAATATATTCATTGGTGTTGAGAGATTTGCACCACCTAGTGTCCATTTGGTGTCACATCAAAACCAAAACAAACGAGAAAGGAAGCAGGAAGAACGTTCCACTATTAGCTCTGGATAAAGTCTGACCACTCTTGCACCAAAACTTTGTTTGTATTCACCGGTGTTTGTTTCTCTTACTATAAGTGCAAATTAACCTTTTCAAATACACTATTCTCAACCCCGTAACCTTGCAGACTGGTGAATATGGCACAGATGAGGAGGAGGATGAAGATGAAGAGGTCAGTCCATCTTACCCCAGTGCCATTGAAGTCTTCGACCTGGCGGAGAACGAGGACATGTCGCCCCTAGAGACAGACCCTGAGAAACTGGCCCATAAGTACAAGGAGGTGTGCCTTAATTAGACAAGCAGAGCAGCACAGCTTCTCTCCTCAGATGTATCTAATATTCAGATCTGTATCTAACACTGTTATCTCCTCCATTGCCTCAGCTTCAGATAAAGCATGCTGTGACCCAGGCTGAGATCCAACAGCTGAAAAGAAAGGTAAGTTATTCTTAAAAATATTCAGAGACATAAACAAGTGCTGACAATACTTGTACACAATGTGCTTGTGTACATATATATACTGTATATGCGTATGTTTATGCATGTGTTTGTGTACATGTGTTATGCATACGTGTTTGTGTATGAACAGTTCCCCAAACTTTCACTTGAATTAAAACCAGTAGCATGGTGGATGGAAAATAAATTGACTTATCGTTTTTTTTGTCAATCATCTTCTTAGCTGCACCATGCGGAGCAGGACAAGCAGCGCTGGCGTATGGATAAGGCCCAGCTGGAGCAGACCCTGCAAGAGAACAAGGAGCGCATGGAGAAGCTAGAGGGCTACTGGATGGAGGCTCAAAGCCTGTGTCAGGCTGTGGACGAGCACTTGAAGGAGACGCAGGCCCAGTATCAGGCCCTGGAGCGAAAGTACGGCAAGGCAAAGCGCCTGATAAAGGAATACCAGCAGAAGTAAGGGGCTCTGTCTACACTGTGAAGAGTTGACGGTGGGTTGTAAATGTAATGAGTGTTATTGCATTTGGCCTAAACAATCCACGCTTCCGTTTGCAGGGAGATCGAGTACTTAAAGAAGGAGACCCAGCGGTGTGCACAAGATGGGGCTGAGGCCTCCCTTCTCAAAGAAGAGTCTGGGCAACTCCAAGAACAGGTAATGGATCAGACGTGTCCGGATGGGTATGGTGAAATGGCTCGCTGATTGTCAGCCTGGGCTTCGTCACTGTGTAGGCTACTAGGATTTGATCTTGCATTCGATGTTAACAACGGTTCAGTTCATTTCAGTTAGTAGGTAGGCCTGATATCCAAAAATAATGATACATGTACTACGTTGTGAATGTGCTATTTATTTTTTTAAATTGGCCATCACAAGTTATTTTTTATTTATTCATAATTTAGTTCTCTGCTCTAAAAATAGTTCAAAAAGATCACAAGTGCAATTGCGATAACTGAGTTAATGTGCTCAAGTTTAAAATCACATTGATGCTATTTATAAACGTTGTAGTTAAGGTGAACAAGCTCTCAGCTCTACACCATCATGGATGCTTGAATAACCTGCTATGATTAAAACTAAAATACTATTTTGTGTGCAGCATACCTTGGTCAATGACTATTAAGCCTACTTCATGATGAATCTTTGTGTAGGTAGTGGGCAAATTTTAGAAAGGGCACATTTGTCAGATGACATAGGTGGGATGACGTCACACTGCAGATTACATAGCTGATGGATGATACCTGGTGTATGGAGGACTATTGGTGTGTCCAGTTTTACATCGAGATAGCAATATTAGTAGTGTGTATGGAGGCTAGCGTCTGCGTTATCTAATCCTTACGTATGCAAAAATGTCTAAAATCACAGAAACCCTGTGTCACTAGATTGTGGATGTTATGAGTTTTTGATGGAGTTAAGTGACACAGCTGTGATTGCTACAGATTTTGTGTGATTTACAGTACAAAACTAAAACAGTTTATAGTACATGCTGAGAGACACTTGTGGAGGAGTTGTCAAGCATGAGACGGTATAGACAATTGACAATTGTTCTGAAGACAGATTTGTTTGGAGGCTGGTGAAGTATGTTTGGAGGCCATTTTCTTGGAGCAGAGTAACCGTTTCAGCAAGGCGCTTGTTGGACAGAAAGACAAAATGGACAGTCTTATGAGAACAGTTACTCATTTCCTGGGAAATGCTCTCAAGCCATTTCTATAAAAATCTACTCACTTGGTATATTGGCATATACTCTTAGCAGCACAGTTGGCATTAGACATTGACACCTATCTCATCAGATATCTGAATCATCACCGGTTAGTCACAGCGGATATGTATGAATCTATTCTCAGATTCTTGACGATAAAGAAAACTAGTTTACTATTTAGTTTAAGTAGATTGACAATTGTAATTAAACACTAAATCATAACTGGTTTCTCTGTGTTAAAAAGGACACCTCTTGTCATAGACTGTAGGTCCTCCATAACTATATATATGAATCAGCATTGACATAATTAGATAAGACAATCTTGTTTAATCTATCTGCCACAGGAAGGATGCTGTATACTTGTGCAATGCGTGCAGTTATAAGTTATTAAGGGCAAATTAAATGTTAGGTCTTTGCTGTGCTCCTTGTCTTCATATGACTTATGTTGATTACAATGCAATACTGTGCTGTACTAATAATCTTAATAATGATATGATCATGATTATAATGGACAATAATGATATGTGATTGAAAATAATTATCTCATACAGTTTTATTCAAAGAATGTGCTTTTCACCATGTACTCTGACACAATAATCACTATTGTGAAAGACAAGCATTTTATTGTATACTATAATAGCACACCAAGCTTACCCTTTTAAGTTATGAGACACCCAAAGACATTTGTTCAAAATGGGTTGCTTACCTTGTTTTGTTTTCATCTGTTGAAGGTGTCCACTGTTGAATTTCAGGTGGCCCTTTTCCCCCAAAATAGACTCTGGTTTGGAATTAAATTCTTCATTTATTTGTATATTAAAATGAATGTTCTGTTAAATTATCTCAACTTTTGCTATACTTTTCCCCTGACAAGGCTAAAAAGATGGATCTGGCATTCCAAAGACAAGTCACATTCTTAGGCATCCAATCCATAACAGATTTGAGATACTCATCCAGCTCCAAAAATATCAGATTCTGTTTGAGTGACGTCCACCACGTATCAGTATTTTTCAATGCGCTTATAATTCTAGGCTTAGATTGATACATATACAGTTATATACAAAATGAGTACAAATTAAACTAAATAATAATTACATTTTACCTTCTCTACTCCCTAGGTGGCTGACCTTGAATGCAGGGTTGAGGAACTGAAGTCGGAACCTTTATAAAAGCCTTTATCCTGTATGTATCTACTGAAAGCAGAAATTCACTAGATGAAGGAGAAGATAGTGTTATTGTACTTGCAGTGAACCGCAGGGTATTTCTTGTCTCAAACTTAAGCTTGGTTTCTGGTCGCATACTATATATGTATCCTCAGGCTTTGTATTTCTGCATACAGCCTCTTATCTTAACCCTTTTAACCATGTTTTTTTTCTGTTAACACTTCATAATTGGGAAAGTGAAGAACAGTTTTATCATTGCAAATATGAAGATCTTCTGTTAAGTTCTAGCTGTGCTGTTTGTTTTGATTTCCAGACTTCAGTATTTAATCCTTTGATTTGTATTTTTGTGAATTAGAGACCAGGCTTTCGCTTTTATTTGCCAAAACAGATTCCTCTTTTTTTTGCCTCGTTTTGTGAACTTTTTTTTCTGAGTTTGTACAGATGTGATACTGTATGTGGTTTATCAGGCAAAGTTGGGTTTGTATATATTTTTATTAATGTGTATAACATTTAACATAATATAAACTAATGAGATTGAGGATCAGTGTATAATTTATGTGATGAAGATGTGTGAAGTGGAAGGAGATTGCACTGAAGAAGACGTCAGCATCATGGTGCTTCACTGGAATGGAAGAAGGTCTGAGGTGTCTTCTAAATGGTATAAACAATAACCCAACCTTTGTAGGGGTCTTGTCACTTATCTTCAGAACCACCTGCTGCCTACCTTAGAGCCGTTGTATTTTTTACAGACTCTCCTGCTCATTAATGAGCAAACCATCCTTCAGTTTCAACCCCTTTGTCATATTACTAATTTCCAAAAGGACCAGAGGAACAAGCCTCCACAACTGCTGTGCCACAAATGAAAATGGATTTGAATTTCTTTTTCCCTCAAAATGGATGTTGTCAAGGATTTGTGTAACTGGTATTAGTTAGGACTACTGATATAAGAAACACAACTGGACTTGGGTGGATAGAAAAGCCCTTACCAGCAGCAAAGTTCTAGATTTTAAAATCTAGTGTCTCTAACCAGCAGCTGCACTTGACACCCCTGTGTGTAGCACATGGAAAACACTGCCAGGTTCACACCTGTTTCAATTCACGCACAGTCTAAGTGAACTGGAGTCTACTTGTGTCAACTCTCATACCAGTGTGTTTGTATAGTTCAGATAAGACTGAAATATTTTAATTACGCTTAGTGTTTATAATATAGCAAAGGTGGAAATATGAGCTAACGGAACAAAAACTGACAAAAGCAATGCAAATGGTCTACGAGACAAAGATATACTGTATCTTGTAAAAAAATAGATTTGGATGACTACAAAAACAATGTTAAGATTATGAATTTAAAAAAAATATTGGGCATGATTATGAGTATTTTCATAATATTAAGGCTTGTACAGGGCACATGCTTTGCATTGTTTGTTTTGTGGAATAAATGGTCAACAGTGATGGTAAAGTTTGTCTTTATTTCAATGCTGGGAGAAACTAAGCTGCAATAAATCAAGTCTAGCAAAATCCTCCTAATTTGTTTAAAGGCACAATCCGTGATTGATTTGAACAGTCATGCTTTGTTTTGGAAAGAGTGTGATGTGGCTGTTTGGAAGCTTTTTGCAGAAAACTTTTTAAAGCCGCTCAAACATGAGGAACATGGGGAATTTACTGCCAAAATTCACAAAGCAAAAGATAGCTGACGCTGACTGAGGCAATGTGCCAACCAATAACACAATGTTCCTTGCTCAGTTGCAACAGGGCAACACTTAAAAACCAATTGCGGATTGTGCCTTTAATGGCATTGAGGAAAAGCGTCATTATTATTTTATTGCGTTAAATTAATTTAGTAGGGGCATATTCAATTTTACACCTCCCCTACAAGTTTTATGAAAAGCTCTTTAACAAATAAAATGAAAAGCTTTATATATGAATATCCAAGCTGTAAACAATAAATGCTCTAAACAGATTAAGTATACGTTAACATTTTAATGAGGAAAAAGCTATGTACAGAACATTCAAGAATTGTATGCAGCCCTTGATAAGTACAAGATCATCAAGTAATTTAATTTGACAATTCAATGCATTTCGTTTGACCCATGCAATAATTTAGGCTCTGCAATTTCCGAACAACCTATAACTGTGGTCCGATTATGAGTGCATCTTCTGATGGTGTCTCCTGAGATGATAGTTTCGTGAAAAGCTCTTTCCACATTGCGTGCATTTGAACATTTTCTGCCCCAGATGTAGCATCTGATGAGCTTTGAGACTCTGCGGGCGGCTGAAGCTCTTCAAACAGTCCGGGCAGTTGTATGGCCTCACACCCGTGTGCTTCCTCTCATGTCGCTTCAGGTCTCCCGACTGCCGAAAACTCTCCCCACAGTGGGTGCACAGGTATGGCTTCTCCCCCGTGTGGGTTCTAATGTGCACGTTCAGCTGGCCGGTGTACGAGAAGCTCTTGGCGCAGTGAGGGCAACTGTACGGCTTCTCCCCTGTGTGAACGCGCTGGTGTTGCTTGAGACCGTAGTGATTTGTGAAACCCTTTCCGCAGTCTGTGCACAAGTACACTATCCTCACCTGTTGGAAGCACGTGTGAGCTTTGAAATGCTTGGCGCTCACGTACGTCTTCCCGCATTGGGGGCAGTCGTGCGATTTCCCCCCCTCTTCTTCCTCCAGCTGGTCCGTTTGGCCGTATGACTCCGGGTAGGACAGATACTCAACAGGATGGTGTCTCATGACGTGCTTGCGAAGGTAGCTCTTCATGGTGAAAGAAAACTGACAAAAAGAACACGAGAAAAGCTCAGACGTGCAGTGGTGTTTCTCGCAACTGTTGGTCTTCTGGTGCTGTTTCAGGTTGCCAGGCTTACCGAAGCTCTTGCCGCAGTTATCGCAGGTGTACGATTTTGCATCGATGTGCGCCGTTCTTTCGTGTCTTTTCAGGAAACCCAATTTTTTAAAGGTCGCCCCGCACTGGACGCACTTATGCTGCCTCGGAGTGCACTTGTGTGCTTTGAGATCACCCGGGTTTCCATACATTCCTTTGCAGCGACTACAGCTGTACCAGGTGTACTCAGTTGACTTTTCATCTCCATCCGTCTGTGCGGACGCGTCGACATCAGCCGCCTCTGGTTCGCTACAGTTCTTCTCAGTCGGAGCAGGGCTGAGTATGTTTTTTTTGCTGACGCGTGCCCTTCGTTTTGGAGCTATAAGTTTTGTAATGGCAGAAATTTTAGATCTAGCGCCAAGTCGCTGCGGCCTCTGGGAGGGAGGTCTTTGGATAGATTGCACAATAAAGTCCGGATCATTGCCTTGACTGCCAGCAGCAGGCACCGGGCTCTTCTCGTGATCTTCCACCTCAGAGGTTTCCTTTGCGTGATGGAGACTTAAGTGCTGCTGAAGGGAGTCCTCTGAAGCAAAGCTCAGCGAGCAGGTGCCACAACAAAAGGCAGCGGTGGACGTTTCCACCGCAGCCTGAGTTTCCCTCCGTCTCCTTTTCCTTTGGTGACAACTGAGGTGCCTGGCCAGGTCGCTGTACTGACCGAAGCACTTGCGACACAAGGTGCAGACATAGGGACGTAAATTGCCATGGACGGTAAGCTTATGCTTTTTAAGGTAGCATTCATTTGTAAAGCTCCTATCACATTCAACGCATGTATTGGAGGGCTCGTCTGACTCCTCCTGGGCCGTTTCCGCTTCCTCTGCGTCCGCATCCTCCGCTTCAGTCCGTTTCTCGCTTACGTTCGTTTCTTCATTCTCATTCAGTTCTTCAGCTTCAGGTGGTTCCCCGCCAGCAGTTACTTCTGACCTAGGTGGTGAGCTCTCCATCTTCTCACAAAGGACTTGGCTCTGGCTGGGCACCTCATCGCACTCTTTTACCAGAGCCTGCTTTTTGTGAACTAGCTGGTGTCTGAGCAAGCCAGACGCCTGGGTAAAAGTTCGCCTGCACTGGGAACAGCAATAGGGCCGCTTGTTGGAGTGGACACAGAGCTTGTGCCTCTTGAGGTGATGTGTGTGTTTGAAAATCTTGCCGCATTCGGAACACGTTTTGGACTCAAAGGGGTCGACAGTAAACACCACTACGGGGACTGCGGGGTGCTCCGTGTCAGCATCTGGGAGGGGACTTTGAGGTTCAGCTGCCTCAACGTCGGGTGTTGTACAGTCCTCCTTAGGCTCTAAGTGGAAGTACTCTGCATGTCGCTGTAGGTAAGCCTCTGTGGTGAAGGACAGCTGACAGTGAGAGCAGAGGAAGATCTGCGATGCCACAGTTGTGTTACTTTCTAAATATGTAAAATAGAAAAAAAACAACATGTAACAGTATGACCAACTTTTACCGGAACCTTAGATATATTTCGATGATTGGGTGTAATTGTTGGAATTACCCCGTTTATCCATTCAACTAAATGCCTATTAATGGGAAATTAGATGGAGCGGTTCAAAACGTGTGTACGCACATATCGACAGAAGAGGCTAAAGAGATTCTGCTGTACTACATTCTTAAAAAGCTCTAGGTCTATTCTTACAAGCATTAGAGTATGTTCAAATCTAGAGTAGTGACGGTACCTGTTGGACTGAGCTTCATGAACCAGATCTGGGTCCAGGCTTCACTAAGAAGAGTGAGGAGTTTGCTGCTAGGCCACACCATGAGCTCATCTCCTGGGTGTATGGTGCGACAACAATGAAAAAGAATGCTGTCCTTGTACTGGACTGCCAATAGATTCTTCTCATCTTCATTACGAGCACAGTTCACATACCTGTGCACGAAAGGGAGAAAAAACAGAAGACTAAATAAGTATCTCAACTAGAACATGAACAATGGCCGAGCAGGGGCAGAAAGCTCCCCTCGCCCAATTTTTGGTTCATTAACAAGTCTTTTCTACTCGTGTCAAGATTCCCAGCATGAAGTCATCTGTAAGGTAATAAAAAAAACGAACTATCTAACAAATATGGGCATTCCCTTGTAACTGAGGATGCAGTTTGAGAACATTTGGCTTTCTGTTATTAAAAGATAAACATACAGACACAGAGCAAATAATTGAAATCAATAATTCACCTCATCCAGTTTGAGTGCGATTCCCTGGTAGCATCAATGTACTCATACTCGTCTTTTCCTTTGTAAATCTACAAACAAACAAAAAAAACAAAAAAATGTTCAAGAGAAAATGAACAGATGAACACGTTAACATCAGGTATTTCAGAATAAAAGTTAGAACAAGTCGATACATGGCTTTAACTTTGCCATATCCAAGCTTACCTCCCAGGAGAAGTCATTTGCCATTGCATTCTCCCTTGTGGTCACTTCCCCCTCATATGGTCCAAAGTGCATTCCAGGGGACACTGGTGGCCCATAGTTCATGACCCCAAGCCCTGCATTGGGAATACTAGATCTACCTATCATCAGTCCATGGGGTAGTGTGAGGAGTGCCCTCTGTTGCACACCCATGGTAGTGGGTGAGTCAAGAATAAAGGATGGGCCATTAATACCGTTGACGTCACTCTGGTCTTGGAACAGAGAACGACATTCCTCGCAGTCTGTAAAATATAAAGAGCCAGGGGACAGAAGAATACACTAATTGAGGTTCATGACATGGTTTCCTGTATCAAAGGAAAGGAAATAACTTTTCAGACAAGCCAGGTCCATTTAGTGGCCTTGACACAATGAGTTGTTGGCAGCGGCCCCACTCTCTTTAGGATATATTTATTCAGGAAATGATTGATAAAACTGTACAGGATAAGCGGCTTGATGAGAAAAGTTCCATGCGCTATTATGTAATAAAATGACGGCAAGGTAATTTTCCAGCATGTGATATTATTATGTAATGAAAAACGCAGGCCATAATACATATTTGGTCACTTGCTATATTATGGCAGGTCATTAGTAATGTCTGGGTGTATGCTCATCCCAAGAATAAGTCTACACATACATTTATACATTTTAGATAGCGTCTATATTGTATGTGTGTATTAATTATACATGGTTTATGTGAGAAATAATTACGTGTAATCTGCTGATTATTAGACAACTGCTTAAAGTTCTACATGAAATTATATTAATTTTTAAGTGTTTTGCATGACTCTGTTTTGACTGTTTTAAGTGTTTTGACTAGAAAAGTAG
Source organism: Polymixia japonica (assembly GCA_900302305.1). NCBI lineage: Eukaryota > Metazoa > Chordata > Actinopteri > Polymixiiformes > Polymixiidae > Polymixia > Polymixia japonica. Next base: position 18,453 of record OMKK01065664.1, read on the forward strand.
TCCAAGTTTTCTGGCATTACACATTTTATATAATGTGTGGGAAACATGTAATGGGCCTAGGGCTGCTGTGGCTATGAAGGCATATGCAAACATTTTACTTACAAAATCCATCATCACATTCAGGGTCTTCTCCTTGCACCATAGTATCCAGCAACTTCTGAATTGGAGTTTCTGTTGATTCCAAGACTGGGATCACTAGAACAACATAGACTCAATATTAGAAACTTTTGGTACGTTTCAAAACAACCCGTGTACCAAGATTGAATGTCTAAAACCATGACACGTTTAAATCTGGCATGTTCATAGACTAAGGAAGAGTCATACCTTCAGAGGGATTGCTGTCTGGAGGTACGCATTCCTCTGTTACAATAACTTCCTCTGTTGTCTCAACCCACTCCACAACGTTGCCTCTGCCTGACATGAGTGCAGACTCTGAGGAGTGTCAGTGAAAAAAAACATTAACCATCTATCTTAAGGATATCTGCCTTCAGAAATAAAGTCCTTTGAGCCAACCTCATTTCAACAGCTAACTAGCTAGGTCGCTAACTTAAACCAAAGCCAAGTATGGTAACCGTTGCGTTAGCCGATGATTCACAGCAAGGATTTAGCTGACTAACGTGGCAGGATCCTGGCCTTGGTAAGGTTAAGTTGAGAAAACTGTTGGAAAGCAAAAGGCAGAGCTCATGTAACTTCTGACTAGTCCAGGTAACATTACAACTAACGTTAGAGGCCAGCCACCAGTGCGACGTCAGGGAGATAAAGACAGGAATTATCACGCAGAACAACACGTCCCCCGGTAAATCTGGGCTATTTTTAATTTTAATACCCACCTGAATTACCATAAATTCTTCGGACAGCTACCTAATTCCAAATGTATATTAACCTGCTGAATATGACGCGTTAGCTATAAAGGATGCATCCCGAGATTAAGTCCCGGAAGTAAAACCTATTTTCACAAGGTTCACCACTTCCGTTATTTTCAAAATAAACGTAGACAGCTACATTTACCTTTTTATTTTCCTAAAGTATTTTCAAAGGATATACTTGCACATCCAACCATCTCAGATACAGGTGCGTTGGAAAGTAAATAATAAAAAATCAATTTGAGAACACTGACAATTAAAATAAAATAACTAAAGTAAAATAGGTTGTCGTCTGTGAAAATGGATACATTATTTTCAGCGAGCTCTATCAATAACGTTAAAGTGAACTATAAATAACACGATATACTATATCACTATATAAATTTTATAGTCATATAGTTGAGTTTGTTAGCATAGTATATCTAACATAGATTGCAATTGGAATACAACGGCGCCGCTGGTGTAGTGGTATCATGCAAGATTCCCATTCTTGCGACCCGGGTTCGATTCCCGGGCGGCGCACGCTTTTTGCTTTACTTTGTTTCTAATGGAGAAACATTGTTGGACGCCATTAACCACCTTGCATTTATGATTTGTATAAACTACGTATCATATAGTCCAATGCACACAGAACAGCTTTGCGCTCTAAAGTTCGCTCAGATTGGTTACGTTTTAGCTGTAACCTAGAGACAGGTGCATGGCAACAAGTTGACCAATAACCCTTGAGAACTAGTGTGTAAACTCAAGAGACCAACTCACAACACAAAACCTGACATCACTATCGAAATGAAGCACGTTGAAAGGAGAATGTTTGTCTCAGAAAGGGAGTTCCGCTGTAAAAGGAGGGACGATGAATTCAACACCTGTGGAAGTTGCTTGACTTGCATCTATACCACAAAACTCTCGGAATCCACCGAGTGGTTATTGCGCGTCGGAGATTCATCCAAGAGGAAATTCCTCACAGGACTTCTGGTGCGCTGCAGGAGCGTCCGACTTCTCCAAAGCATCCAGAATGTACTGCAAGTAACATCCGGAAAAGACTATACTTACACCAGGTCAAAGAAGCCAAGTTTACCTGAAGATACGGTCACTTGCAGTTCGGACCGAGCGCTTGATAGCAAATTACTTGCCGTAGAAATGGTTGAAACCTGGGATTGGTTCAGTTGCAGTCACGACTGGATTAAGTCCAATTACCTTTTAGCTGTCCTGTCACTTTGTAACACTGAACTTTTACGCATGCTTAGTAACCTAACTAGTGTACTTCTGGTTAGAGAAAAACAGGCATTTTTGCATTTAAATGGTAAGCTCTCACTCTCACTCACACACACTTCAAAACCTAAGCAACATGATTGAAAATTTCTATCCATAAGCAAGTAAAGGACCTAACTCCTATTTCATATTTGTTCCCCAGCCACAGAGGATACAGAGAATGAAGTCTCTTCTATCCCAGAATCCACGTATTCTTTCTGCTCCCAAGATCATCCTCACCTGGACCTTCTCATGCAAGCCAGCTCTGTTTTTGAACCTATAGATCTGTGCAGTGACATGAATACTGACATGGACAGGAGTACTGCACAGCCAGAGACTTGCCTGAACTCGGGGCTTTGTGAGTGTTGATGAAAACAATGTTGACAATAAGCTCAGAAAAAAGTACTTGGTTTTCTACCATTATGTGGTTGAAAAGAAGCTCTCTTTGTTAAGTGAAATGCAAACCCTAGTCTAGTTTGCATTGCTGTTTAGAAAAGTGCAATACAAGTATTATCATTATTGTGTCATCATTTGAAGTGAGATAATCATGATATGTCCTTTTCAGCAAGGAGCAGCTATGCCCACGATCCTGCTCAGTTGGCGAACTTTGGGCTTGGAAGTTTGTTAAATGAGAAAGGTGACTGTGAAGATAGTATGTCAGACTATGAGGATCCTGCTCTGATGGTGGTCCCTAGATCTTCTGCGTCTATGTCTGGGGTCAGCCGATACCGAGACTTCATACGTAGCCTCCCTGTTCACCTGGCCAAGAGAATATTAGGTCAGTATTTAACACTAAGCAGGTAACAGATTTGAGATATGTCTAATTACACTCTTAAGTTCTACAACATTTTACATTAGTACTTTAATTGCCTCCAATAGGAAATGCATTAAGCATCCACAGATTGTAAGATAACCAGCTGCTGGATGATTTGTTATGATGACGTCAAGAAGGAAATTGATAATGTGTGAAAATGTGCTAGTGTGTAAACATCTTTACTCTGCTTCTTCAATTCGTGCACGTGTACACACACAGTACGCACAGACACACACAATGCTTGAAAAGAAAACCAAACAGGATTCACTCAGTCGTATTTCCACAGTGCAGCCTACTTTTCTCTGTCTTTGTTTAAGGTGAAGTGCCTTCTGACATGTCCTTGAATCGGCAGCATAAAGCAACTGAGCTAGGGTAATGATACCATGGGGATGTAACTCAATTACACAAGAATGTCCTTGTTAAATCTCCCTTTCAATCATGAGCGGGTTACCATTGGATATGAGAACAACACAGCCCTGCCTAGCAACCCACTCCAGAATAACCAGTCTGCTGCTCAGTGACTGCTATCTGAAGATTAGAAGACAGTATTTAAAGTGTATATGTAGATAGAATAGAAAGGCTGCTTTGCAGTGATGAGGTTGAAGAAATTAATTCATTTTTCATGCAACCAAACGTACATTTTTCTGAACTATTATTTGAGTCATATTCTGTACATTTGAAAGTGAGATGACAATGAAATGTCAGTTTGAGATTAAATGTACTTATTTTATGCCAAGAATGAACTAATATTGCACATACTTACAGGCATTACGCACACACTCTGTCTGCCTTCTATTAGGTCTTTTAGATAAGCATACTTTGAGATGCTGTCGAAATGTTTCACTACACTGGCGATACCTAACAGAGGACACCATGGAGGACATTAATGCCAAAAGAGCAAAGTGGAACCAAATTATGCTGATGCAAGTATGACAAATGTTCATTTAAAATATTTAATCATTTAATTATTTAAAGGATTTGTATATTTTATAGCAGTCAAGCTTGTGAGAATGAAAACCTTAATCTCTGCTGTCTTTGTTTTTGTCTTCAAGAGCAACCATAATAACAGACTGATAAGTGATATCTATGCCAACGTTCTTGAAGTTCTTGTACCTATCAAAGATGAAGAGGAAGGAGATATTCCCTCTAATGTCCAAAAGGTCAACAGATCACTGTCCTAGTCCTACCACCATAATACGTGTTGTTGACTGTAAAAATTGATGAATACATCTTCTTTTCAATTACGTTTTATGTGATTACTTTTACAGGACACTCCTTTTGCAGCTGCTTATGCCAATGTTAAAACCAAACCAGTGCAAATGGAAGAGCGAAATGTTTATTGTGGTGTATATACTGTCATGGTGCTGCTGGAGAAGTTAGTTTATTCTTCTTTTATATTTAGAATGGAAATATGAGCTTATTATTTACATTTGCACATATGTATATTTATATATAATATAATATATATTTATATAATATTTATTTTGTTGGGGACATATATGGAAGAATGTTTAATGACATGCCACTCAACTCAACATTAGTATGACGACATGTAGCATGTCCTACCACTGATGGAACAGAGGTGCTGTTGTGTGTCGGTGTTTAACAGAGAGGATCCTTATCGGGTAGCAGACTATGGAGGAAGACAGTTGGTGGCCACGGGCTCCAAGGACCGCAGGGTTCATCTGCTGAATGTAGCATCAAAAGAAGAAGTGACGCCAGTGATCAAGGGCCATGCCGGCAGCGTCCGGGCAGTGCTGCTTTGTGAGGACAAAGGCCTGGTGATTAGCGCCGGCTACGACCTCAGTATCAGGTGGGGTGGAGACGGGGAGGTGGCGCACGATATCGCAGTTCAGATTCATGTGTGCACGTTTTTTGTGTATTATGTGTGTTTTGTGTTTGTTGTAAGGCTTAGCGATATCATGGATGATGAGGATGATGATGATGATGACAGTTGCTACTGTGTTGAATGAACGTAGACTTAATGTGTAAAATATTACAAACACCTTATGTCTCAATCTTTTTCAAGCTCAGAAAACCTTTAACCTGTCTCCTTTAACCTGTCATCTACTGTACATCTGCCTTTGATGATTGAAGTGAGTTTGATAGGGTGATTTGATTGATTCTTTTTTTTTTATCAAAAAGAGAACATTTATTTCCCCTATCAAATCTCACCGTCTGATGTATTGTGAGGATTTAATACAAAAGATTGGCTGTTTACTTAGTATTCTATCATAACTGTAGGTGTTGGAATTTGAGGACCAAGGCATGCGTGATGCTGTTATGTGGTCACACCGGCACTATCAACTGTCTGGACATCCATGGCAACAAACTCGTCTCGGGGGCCAAAGACTCTAAGGTCAAAGGTGGGCAGCCTTTGTGGGATTTGAATCATTTGTAAATCAAATAACATCTTTAAAATTGCATATAATATTTTTTAATCTTCCACGCCGTCAGTGTGGGATCTACAGACAGGGAAGTGTTTTGAGAAACTGAAGTTCAGGCACCCTGGCTCCGTCCAGTGTGTGAAGGTCAACGCGACACTGGTCCACAGCAGCTGTGACAAAGGCCTTGTCAAAATATGGGACATGGAGAATGCATCGCTGCTCAGGGTGAGGAGATGACCTGTGTTGTTCTTGTTCTTCCTTGAAAAGCACAGAGGCCCATATTTTCTGAAATCCAATCGACTCAGGAACTTCTGAGTTTTTGTTTTATTGTAATTGAATTAAATGACATTTAACTGTATGTTGTCTGCATATTACTTTTATTCGTCATCTGCTATACATTTGTCTCAGGTTGTTTGCATTTTTTATAGCTGTTCATGTCAGTTTAATGTTGTACTTTTCCTAAGGTGATTCATGCCCACCGGAGCTCAGTTAACTGCTTGTTCTTTGACCAATGGCACCTTCTGTCAGGGGACTCTGACGGTCAGGTCATGGCATGGAGCACCAACTGTGACACCAAGAAATGCCTTATGATCTTCCATCATCCAAAGTGAGCACCCTAGGCCATGTTACACAAGGCAACTCTTTGGGCAACGATGACCGGCAACATTTGCCCAGGCCTCAATGTTGTTGGTTAAATCACATAGAAACATCTTGTCTACCGGAAACATTTGAATCAATTTTTAGCACTCTGTCTCACCAAAGTTGCCTGATGCCTGTAGCTAGCTACAACACTACAAAGTTGCCTAGTCTATCACCACCCGAAGAGACGACGTGAATTATGTCATGTCCTCGGTTTGAGATGTCGTCTACTCAACAAATATGTGACCAGCCATTCTGACTGTTGAATGCTTAATATCCTCCAGAGAGGTACAGTCTCTAACACTCGCCTACCTCCGTGTCATCACTGGCTGCATGGATGGAAAGATCCGTATATTTAATTTCCTGACCGGAGACTGTCTGAGAGTCATCAAGGCAGAGGGCAAACTGAGCCCTATCCTGTCCTTGCATTTTCATGACAACAAGTAAGTGAGCCCATCCACTCTCGTAAAACAGTAAATTTATGGTTCAACTTAATGAAAACCCATATAGGATTTACTCCAGGAAGGGATTTCTGTGATTTCTATGCTTTGTACTCAAAGTAGACTCAGAAATAACAATACCATATTTGCCATCTACTATGAACTTGTCTTCACTGCTGTATGCAAACAATACACACAAATGGCATCTCTGTTTCTCCACTACCTCAGCGTATTGGTAAACACTACATCTAGCGTGCTGCTCTACCAGTTTGTCAAAGTGAGCTGGGACTACGCGGGGTCAGTCGAAGGAGGACAACGCGGTGTTGCAGTGGCCCAGGCCGGTTCAGCCACAGAGAAATCTTTCACTTCACTCAGAAAGTTCCCTCATGCCTTCGTCCGGGCGGAGCGCATGGCACAGGTGGGCTCACCCAACCGAAAGATTTATGGCTGCGATGGCGCGAAACCAGAGAGGGCTGAGCTGTCCCACCACGCCCGCTCTCTGTCTGCTCCAAGAATGCGCCGAGCACAAGGTTAGCACTGGGTCAGGACGATGGTCAAAAAGCTCTGTGTTTGTCAGTTGAGTCATATGATTTTTAGACGGTGAAGATGGAGATGGTTGCTTTATGTAGATGGTGATAATTGTGAATAGCCAAGGAAATGGTATTAGTAACAGATATTATAGGTCTTTTGTTTATTTGAGAACAATTAGCCCTTACTGAGATATCCACCATTAAGAATAAGTGATACCTTCTCTTACACAATAGTCGATAGCATACTTTTAAAACAAATGATGATACTATTACCTACTTTGTTCTTTAAAGATAATAAACACGTAAAGATAATGAAGACTTTTTCATAGAAATAAATGTTAGGTTTTGCTTCTTTCTATCACCTATTGATAACACAATAGTGATTCAACATGCACCCAGTTCATGAAAGCTTTCGCATTTGCTTATTTTGCAATTCTAAACAACTGGTGTTGGGTCGGTCCCCCAGGAAACATTTCCAGCAACATTCTTTTGAACCTGGTAGTTAGCTAGCATTACTAGCTACCATTGCTAAACACACCAAGAAAAAAAGACCTACAGAAACTCAAACTTCATCCAGAAAATCCAAGGAAAAACAAACAGATTAATCGCTCAGAGGAAACAGTGTTAAAAAGGAAAACGACAGTACTGGTGACACTGATTGCCAGGTGATCTCTGGGAAATGCAGTGCAAAAACATCACAGCGATGACCGCTTATCACCAAAAGTGTTTCCAAAGTAAAGCAAATTAGGATTGTGCAGATTGAAGTCCATATTTTTAGACAGTAGGCAGAAATAAATCTGAGTTTGAGATTGAGTTGCTGGGTCTTTTAACAGATGCCCAGCAGGAATCCATGAGACCGGCCACATGGAGCAAGCTGCAGAGCCACAGGCGGAGCAGGGCCTACATAGACCTGCAGCCAGAGTTCATTGCCAAGCCTTCCTCTGCCATTTCTCCGGGGAGGCCTGTAAGTGGATGGAGCCAAGAGACCACTAGGATACCCAGCTACACACCCAAAGGTACCACACACACACCACACACTCCAGTGTAGCAAGGTTCCTGCAACACATATTGTCTTGCTTTTTAGCTGTCTTCGTGCTATAAAATGTAATTTTGACTTAAGTGAGAGGGCATTGTTTGTACATTTTCAAAATAAACAAAGCAGAACCAAACAAAATAAATTACAAATAACAAATAACTAATACAGTAGGTCACATATTAGCATGTCTGCCTGTATTCGTTGGCATACTGTCTAAGCTAGTAGTTACTCTTAACTGCTAGTCTACACGGTAATTGTTATTTATTGTATGCTGTCCTTGTTGACACCTCACTGTCTGTGCTCCCTTTCACAGTCCGAGAGTTCAGTGAGACCTCTAAAATGTCGGTGATACTGAGCGAGAGGGCAGCAAGTGAACGCGTGAAGAAGAGGGGCCTTCATCATCCTCTGACAACTGAACACATCCTCCTCAGGGTCAACGCCATCCAGCAGGCACAGCGCACGGACGAAGCCAGCGTCAACATGGAGCTCAATGCCAGGTTGCGAGATGCCTGGAACTCCCCTCCACCTGAAGATCCTCTACCATCTTCCCTCCAGGATGCAAACCCAGAGCTCGGATCCCCCCGGGTCCTAAAACCCAGCTCCCGAACACAGAAACCTCCGCCGCCTCAAGAGGTCTTCAATGGAGTGACCAAGACCTATGTTCCCGTCTTTACTAGATCTAAAGATCATAAAACGAGAAACACATTGCATAGCAGAGCCGCCGCCACTGTCCCTGTCGCTGCTATCCAGCGCCCCCAGACTGGTGATTGTCCCGTGGACCACCGTCCCCGCTCAGTTTGTGGGAAGACACAGCCGCACACTGCTGGCACACACATGGCAGTCAGGAAGCCGGGTGCCTTGACCACAAGCGCCGAGGAGGAGCCACAGGCCCCAGAGCGCATGCTCATGAGAACAATACACAAACACCCGGAACGTCACGTGAAATTCGAGACACTCGGTGCACCAATGCCCAAGACTAACCTTATGGACCCATTCAGGGAGCAGGGAGGATTCAGGCTGCTCACAGAAACTCAACTGAGGGAGTATGTCAGGGCCCAGAGGGAGAGCATGCAGAGCAGTGAGCAGAAAAGCACCAAGAACAACCAGGAGAAGGAGAGGAAAGTAGCTTGGATAATGAAGGTCAAAGGTCTACCCGACGGTGACTTCACCAATGAGGGGAGGGTGTACACTCCAGAATCCGGACATGGCGTGCCTAACTAACACACACAGACACAGACATGCACAGACACACACACAGACACGCACACACACACACACACACACACACACACACACACACACACACACACAGCCACACACACACACACACACACACACACACACACACACACACACACACACACGCACACACACAGACAGACAGAGACATACACACAGACACACACACACAAACACAGAGACACACACACAT
>OMKK01065668.1:0-23877 GCA_900302305.1 Polymixia japonica
TTCCGGGAGACTTGGGATGTCTGCCAACGACGTGAATAATAATAATAATAATAATTATCATATCCAGGTGGATAATAATAACAATCGCATTACAGCCGACGCTGTAACTCTTTTGCGGAACTTTCTTGGGTCACCAACGTTTATCAGTTCATTGCAAACTCCGTAGAGACGGACCTACACCATCACTGCATTCAAAATGTAGAATGTGAAATAAAGGTATTGTACCATGGTGGGACAGCCGTCTCTAGATGTATACTTATTTACATAGTTATACTCATTTACACATGCATGTACAAGCTTCCTATGCATGTGAGTGTTTCACTTGTATGTGTGACTATACAGGAGTATATATGTATGTGTGAGTGTTTCATATGTGTGTGTGAGCATACATTGGTAAATGCAAGTGTACATCATTATACGTTTGAAATAAGGCCTATATGGCCCCTCATACAATGCTGTTAATACAGCACTTCACCATCTGACGTTTTCCTGGTCACCAGGGTGAGAAAAGACTTGGTGGAGGTACTCATGCAGCTGTGAGAGTTTTATGGACCTGTGTTCCCTCTGTCATCGAGCTTTCACCATGCAAATTTCGCTCCCCGTTCGCTGTTTCTGGGGCTGTTTGTGACGATCTCAGCACAGACCTGTAATTTGAACTGGCAACGGATAGTGTATAATCAACCCAAAAAGTTATTTTGGACAGCCAAAACGACCAATGGGGTAATCTGCGGGAAAAGCCAGATGAGTTCAGTGACTGCAAAACGCAAGCGCATACACAATGCATTCTTTTGATCCGGACACATGGCAACATCTGAGCAATAGACAGCCTCTGGCTGTAGCCGCCCACAGTGTGGACAGACCCGCAATGACATTACTGTATGGCTTCTCTTCCGTACTCTTTTCAATATGTCTGGGGGGTCAGACTAGACAAGACATGTTAAATACTAGTCTGCCTCAGCTCAGTGTTTTCTTGGCTGTCAAGTGAAAATCAGTTGCAATTAGTCTTGACATTACTAATATAGAATTACAGATACTGTGCAGGAGAACAGACAACAACGTCGCGTAATGATGAGCGGTTGCCTACAGGAGCCGCTATTCGTAATGACGACATACGGTTTGTGCTTAACCCAAAGGCTTAGTCTCAGAGTGCTGCTTGCAACCTGTTTCCCATTTGCTTTACTAAAGTGGTTTGATGTTGTATTCCTTAGGGCTATCCCACAGTTACAGACGAGTTTAGTAATCCTAGATTTAGGACATGTTGAGACCAATTATTGTATAGGAATACATTAGTAAATGCAAGTGTACATCATTATAAACAGCTATTGATAGTAACACTGGTTTTAAATTGTTTAAAAGGATTGATATATTTTAGCGAGCTGCATTCATTTAGTGCTGCCAAAGGATATTAGTGTAAATAAAATATAAAGTATAAATTTGGTATCTCCTATTTAACATGTCTTCCTTGATCATCAAGCTTTCATTTACAGGTAAGGGAATGTCTCAGTTAATGCTCCACTGAAAACATACTTAAATATTGTTTTTTGATAAAATTGATTAACAAAGGATACTGTGAGAGCTAGATAAATACACCCCGGCAGATTATAATATGACTTAATTATAATATAAAGTATAATTGACAAAGTTCTAAGGCTGTTTAAAATGTTTTGGCTTTCAGTTATTTATCTAACCTTGCTCTTATTCCTTTGCAGTTGAAAGTTGAAACAAAACCACATAATTAGCAGTGGTTCTGTCAAGAGGATGTGATATCATATCTCGTCTCTGGAGCATAAACAACGAAATAGCTATGTATCCAAATCACCCTTGATAGGATAGTAGAGCTTCCCTTAGCAAGGGACAAAACAACTGTTAGCCTACAGCAACACTATAAAGTATCATACAGCCAATCACAGTTGTGTTATTCACTCTGAGCTCCCGGAATAAACCTGCATTATTGTATGTAATGCAATAGTTTGAAAAGTAAGGAGTTGACTTGGCTGTTGACCCCAAATACTAAAAATGTGTTGTAACTATGCCAGCCAGATAAAAAGACACATCGATTCTACGAGATTGTATTTACTGCCTGAGCGTTCTGCTTGCACAAAGTCCTACAGCAGGAGTCCAACAGTCATGCCTGTGTGTCTGTTTTTTCTCTTAGTCTGATGGATGTGTGTGGAACATAGACAGGAACTCAGATCCCCCAAAAGACACTCTTATAACAACATTCTACCAGTCTGGTTAAGCACTACTCTATTTCTGAGAACACCTTAACACAGCAACATTTTGAAATTGCAATTTAGAGGACAGCTAATATGCTTCAATAGATTAAAAAAAACTATCTTAAAAAACTAGCTTAATCAGTGATCAGCTTGAAAACCACAGCTGCACTTTAGCTGACTTCCCTCCTATTGCATGTGATGTCTGTGATAGTCTGTACATCATTTAGCACAAATATTATACACGTCACAAGAACACGTCAGTGATTTTCCCTGACCTTTAAATTAATCGATAAGTGTTTTTTTGTGCCTTAATTCTTCTCCTCAAGGTCAGAAAAGAAGGCCAATTTCTAAAGTAAATAATAAAAACAATTCATTTTATCATACTGGATCATGCGATTTATATAAAAAGTTTTTGTGCATATCAATTCATCTTGCCTAAATCCTTATATTTAGAAATTCTTGTGGGAAAAGTAGATGCAGGAAAGAGTCTGAACTGTTGTTGACTCTGAGTTGACTGATGTCTGTTGACAAGTATTGTCGTGATGTTCAGCGTTAGGAAAGCAGTCATTTACACATACCTGGAACCTCTTCAAGACCATAACTGGTACTGTTGGGCTTAAACCGATCAGGTTGCACCTTCATGTTTGGACACAGCACATCTGAGGAAACAAATATGAGTTTGTTTTGTAAGACACGCTGTAGATAACAATATACGCAAAGAAAAAAACAAAAACATCCAATTGTCAGTCATGATCAGATGATCGTAAGGTGAAAAAAGAAAGGGGTATTTAGTCACTCTTAATAAGTGACTTGCAACCAAATAACTTGGCTTTTGGAAATCTAATGAGGTTATAGTTGTTTCATTTTTCAGTTTCAGTTTTCACAATAAGCAAACAGTTTTTCAGAAATTTTATGAGCAGTTTGATTGATAGGGTGCTATGTGTTGAATGGCTTTAGGAAGTTGGCGTCTCACTGAAACACACTCCTTTGACTGATATGTGATCTGAAGAACAGTGCCACAGACAGACTGTCCCACAAACAGACTGCCCCACAGACAGGGGTGTGAAGTGCAGATGGCTCCAGTGGAATAGGGGGCACTAGACAGGCAGCAAAGGTTACAGTTTGAAACTTCCACTCAGACATATTTCGAAAGCTTGGCCCGTCCAAGCAATGGCGGCGGTGACAGTGGGAAAGGCAAAGCCATCTGGATAAGTTTACCTCGGCAAAATGAGCCCTTCTATTTGTGTCAAGATGCCAACAGAAGTACAACACTTGCTCAGGGACTCTGATTGACGTAATTGACTTTATAATAGTATGCTACCTCAAACGCTAATTTCAATCTCATTAGACGGCATATAAATGATAGAATTTCTAACTTTGAAGCATACTATTGACTCATAATGGACCAGGTGTGGAATGATGACAACCTCCTGGATAAACATTTAGTGCTTCTTTCCCGTCCCATAGAGCAAGGTGGCCCCTGTGCAACTGGCAAGTGTGATTTTCACATGTTGGCTCTGTGGAATGGATTATGACAGCAAGTGAAGATGGTGCAATCGGCTCCACTGACATCATCTAGTTTAGTTCGACAATTTCTCTGTGCAAAATACTTTTTTTTTTTTTTTTTAATATCATAAAATAACCAGACACCCAAAGTTCCCTAGTAGATCATGTATCTGACAAACATCTACAATCAAACCCTATAATTTTCTTAAATCACGGCTATATAAAATTGTCACGTCAAAAAAGGCTTTTAACCTTTGTGGAGTGCATTTTATGAGGCTAGCTCTGTTGTCAGGGCTTGTTTATCTGTTCTATATAAAGTCTAGCACATTCATATTTGGAAAATCCCAGCAGCTGATTTAATAAGATAAGTGTACCTGTCAGCACTTACATCCTCTTTGGTCATTTCACAAATGCTCTTCTTTCATATAATTTTATTTCTTTTGTAATGGTTTGTCTCTGTATCTTCAGTTGATTTGCTTAGTGAATTTGAGGGTCCCTTTTTTTCTTTTGTCTGCATAAGTAGAATTTTAAAGTAGTTTCAAGTGATAATGAAAGATCTTTATATATAGCAGGGACACACACAGTTTATATTATTCATAAAGCCAGTAAGTCTACCAAAAATTCTGTGAATGAATGAAAGTGCGTCACTCTTTTTATAGACGGTGCAATTGTTGAACCGTGCCTCTTACCATGCTAAATAGCTAGTCCCTGAACTTGTGGCCCTGAAGCTATAATTTAAGGATCTGCCTGAGAGTTAAAATGGAAGCAAAGTAAGAGCTGGCTTTTGGAACTGTGTATCACAGGGTCATAGAATCAGCAGAAACCAAATCAATACAACAACCATAACAATAAAATGTTTATATTTTTTACTAAATTGTTAAATTGTTAATTCCTATTATTACTTGTAGGTCATTGCGACTGTGATTTACTGTAACATCTGTCTTACACAACTGCTTTGTTTGGAGTGTCATTGGCAAATTCGGGGTCATGTGGGGTCAAGTGTTTGCTTCAATGACCTAGTTTTCTAATGTAAGACGAACTAGCTCTAGGGCTGAATGAATTGAATGCATGAATAAAAAAATAAACTGACGCTAAATTAATAAAAGTATAAACAAAGAACAAAATGTTTAAAACACTTAGATTTCAAGGTGAAAACATTTAACATGGACATTGAATTGACGTTATTGTAGGACCCACTTGAAACATTAGAGCTGTAATTTTCTGAGCAAAAATAACTTGCATTGCTCAGTGAGCCAGTTGTGCTGACCACTGATATACTTAGAAGCACACTCATGGTGATCTTAGAGATTAGAGAATGAAATCTTGGATAACCATGAACCTTTTTCCTCCAGTTTAAATTTAACCCATGTATAGCTCTACATAGCATAAGCTCACTAGCTTGCTGTACAGCATCTGTCATGGTTCATGATAAATAGTCTACTTTACTGACCCCATGGTAGACAGATTGAAATATATAGTGTCAAAGAGCAAGGCCAAAGGTTAAGGGCTTTAAACTGAATCTATGAGCTCCCTTTGGACTTCAACTGGTTCAGTGTTACACAACAAGCAGACCTGCCCTTAAAAAAGAATACAATCTTTTTAACACTGTGGATCTGTGGAGTGAAGTTTTCCCTCAGGAAAACCAAGTCTTCTGTCTTCTTCATGTCAAACTCGACACTAGAGCCAGATTAAAGTGAGAGGTAAGAGTTTGTCACTGCTTATCTATTTACTAAACCATATAATCATGTAATTTCTACTTCCTTAGTTACTGTTTGCGGCAAAGACTTCAGGCATCCTTTTCTTTCCTGTCCGGCTAATTTTAGGTAGGAATTCAGAACGCTGGAGTGTAAAGCATCCATCTTCTCCATGAAAATACATACAAACAGACACACACACGCACACACACACACACACACAATCCCCCCTTGCCTACAGAGCTATCAGAGAAAAACCAAACAGATTCTTAAGCAAAATGCACTTATTCTTAATGGATAAAGAAAACTGTTAGATTATTTTCTCAAACTGTGTCTCTGTTGAAAGATTTTCTTGGTGCACTCTGGAAAAACCATTGAGGTTAGAACTTAGCAGGCTTTCCAGTGTTACACACCTACGCTCCAGAACAGCAGTCACAAAGGGTAGCTATACAGCACCACAGAAATGTTCTGGTTAGAAAACTGCCATTTACAAGCCAACTTCAGCATCTCCCACCTCACACAACTCGCTTTCTCTCAGCAGGATAGAAGGTAAGGAAAGTAAGGACCCCTGTGATATTATGCATGTGTACCAGGCCTTTGTGGTGGGGTTTTGTGGTCAGGGCCTTTGCTTGACCTATTGTTAAGGGGTAAAATAAGAGTCAAATTCATTTAGAAATACATAAACAAAATATGAGGCAGATCTACAACTTCAAAAAGTGAAATGTGGCGTGTAAACTGAGTCATGTGTTGGCTGTGAGCCTGATTGACTTACTCTCGCAGAGCCTCCTCCTCAGTCTGCCTCTAATCTTGTCAATGGCGTTGAAGTCCGTCACATGGAAGACATGGGCGTTCTTTGGCTCTGCTGCAATCTCCTCCAACTCAACTTTAAGTGCCTCCCCAATGCCCACAGCAAACATCCTGATCCCCGCTTTAGCGGCTGCTTTGGAAGGTTCCAGAACATAATCCTGGCTTCTGCCGTCGGTCAGGAGAATGGCCACCTTCTGGATGCCTCTGGCCTTGGGCCTGGCTCCGTTCCTCTCAGTGAAGATGTTGGTGGTGGTGTAGCTGATAGCATCTCCGGTCATTGTATTTCCCCCCAGGTAGCGTATGTTGCGGGCAGCCCGCTTCACCTCCTCCAGGGTCTTATGCCTCCCTAGGTTAAACTCAACAGTGGGCCTGTCACTATAGCGAACCACAGCCACGCGCGTCTTGTCAGGTCCCACGTCGAAAGACTCCACCAGGTTGGCCACCCACTGCCTGATCTTCTCAAAGTTCTCCTTTCCCACACTGGAGGAGGTATCCAGGATAAACGCCAAGTCATAGTGGACATTTTTACACCCTGTTGTTGGTAGATAGGTTTTAGGAAAATTAGGTCTGGAAGTAACGCACACCTGTAATCATTGACTGTTACCAGCAAGTGCTATCACTGAACTATATATTCATGCGGTCTTGGTGGCCTTACCTGCCCTTTGTGCTTCCACTCTCCCTCCTGAGAGAGTTAAGACCAGGATGACCAAAACCAGGGTAATCCTAAATCCCAGTCGTAATTCCATCTCCGCCTTTGTTTGGTTCCTTTACGTTTAGGTTGTGACCACCATCAAGTTTTCCAATCTCTGGAAATGGCTGGGAAAATATCAACAATTCACCATTGTTACCATTGTGTATCTACATTGCATCCATCTGGCAACTGTAGTCTCTTCCTTTTCAAGTTCAAAGCTGAATAAGCTGATCTCCCCCAAACCACTGGTTTCTAGACTACTAATTGAGCCTTTTTCTGTAAAATAATTTTGTATTACAAATGATCCATCAGGAAGGCCAAGGTGAATAAAGCACCTTTTGTAGTGCAGGAGGCTTGCAGAAGTAAGGCTTCTACAATGGCTACATCATCTTTATTAGGAAGGTATAAATCTGATTTAATCCACTGTCATGTTGTTTAGACTGGTCAAAAGGTCTTTGTTTGACTGAAGTTATGGAGCTGTTGTAGTTTTGTGGTGCTGACAGAAATATGTTATATAAACACAAAACTATTCTTGCACTTGTTGTACACCAGTGGTTGTGATGCCTGCCATTAACACTGATGTGTCATTGACCACAGCCATAACATAAACTCTTCCTCACTGGAATCGTGCTTCTTTGCTGGGGTTAGAGAAGACTAGACTGCACATGGGGTAGGGCTGGGAAATTCTTGGGATGCACAGCTTGAAAAAAGATATAAGCTGTATGAAACCTTATGTTGTGAAAGACCTTTACCATATTTCACAAACCTTTTGGGCTCTCTGATAATTCCATTGATTTGTAATATTTGTAATATATATCTATTTCTTTTCCAGAGATGAGCACTAAGAACCAGATCAGACACATCAGTCTTAATGGCAGGCATCACAACCACTGGTGTACAACAAGTGTAATAATAGTTGTTTTATGTGAATAGTGTATATGAGACATGTAGTTGTTTGTGATCTGATATTTATCTGCTTCCATTGAGGACCACAATGGAAAGATGTCCACAATGTCCTCTGGGGTCAAATATAGATGAAGTGCTTTTATCATGTATGTTTCAGTTTGCTTATCCCAAATAAATACAATTCAACTCAACCACAAGTACAGTCTTTTCTCAGGTGGGTGTTTGATGGGATATTTTATGGAGGGTGTATAGTACCATGTGAATAAGAGCTAAGATCTTATCAAGGGATACAATTACAGACTGCACTGCCTTGTGTTCTCTATGAAGTCTTTTGACCTTCACTCATGGTGTTTCTCCTGTGTTACTCTTGTATTATAATAAGGAATCTCAGTGCATTACAAATATTATTTAGGTGATGATCTAATTCTTTTTAAGTTCCTGTATAATATTTCTAGCATATTTTCGATGACATTTCAGACCTTTTTAAAGCCTGCAAAATGGAGAAAGAGCATTATTTACTGCAAGTAGAGTAACCCTGCTTATACCCAGGAGACTCTTGATAAGTGACCTTATCTGATATTCCATAGAGCTATTTGTGCTACTTGGTTCCCTGGTGCTATTAAAGAACAGAATAGGCCTTCTTGGTGAATGACTGTAATTGCCATAATTAGAGTGCATTTAAAATCTCACACACAGATTAAAGTATGAAAAAACCCATAAACAAGAGTTGGGTCTATCATAATATTCAAATCAAATTATCAAATTTGCATGAGTCTAATATTGTAATTTGTCTTTTTTTATAGAATTATATTTAAACACTATTTATAAAATATGTGTTTCTTAATGTTGTTCTCCAACCAGATAAAGAATTGCCACATGTAAATAAATGATTGAATTAGGAGATGTGCTGTTCAGTAGGTTCTTTCAAGGGAATGAGTAAAAACAAGCATGTTTTCCTCGGTCAGCATCTAACCCTGTGGCCTAGTGCTCCTTACAATCTGTTGGTCTGCGTCCTCGGGCCTGTTTCCACTTCCTCTGTCAATGGTAGACCTGGGATTACAATGTAGATGTCTCTAACAGAGACCCTCCTTCATCATTGCCAAAATGTAAAAACCAGAAACCGTTTTTCCATGTGCAATCCAAGAGACAGAAAAAACTAGAGGAAATAAGTCCAAATGTTCCCCCTCTGATAGAACACCTTAACAGCATGTGGCTACAAAACCGCTTCTCACTAACAGTTTAAAACTATACAACTTTATTTATTTATTTATTTTTTAAAACCTTTTCAGAGAAACATTTTTCAAAAGAGAATGACAGTGACAGAGATGCAATCATATTATTAATGACGGATGGAATTTATCCTTACCTGGCTTATCAGTCTGTGTTACTGGAGGTCGTTGTTGCTCCCTGCCTCCAGCGTTTCCATTAAGTGCACTTGCACCCTAGATTAGCATTTGATCATCATCTTCCTCGGGTAACAATAATCCAAAATACTCCAAACTCTTAATAATCCTTTACAGCGGTGAGATAAATTATTTTATAATCCGGGATGACAATCCAGTGTACAGTGTTGTTAAAAAGTGAGGTAAGTCTCAGCAACCTTTTGGAAGGCAGGACTGAGTAGGAAGGAACCTTGAGTGAAAGTGTAGGGTTTCACTACGGGACGAGGTGGCTTCTGCTTGTGCTGAGCTTCACTCAAGCTCAGACAACTCAAAAAAAAAAAAAAGAAGGCTGAGAGGCCCGGCCAATTATAGACCCAACTTTCTGGGTATTTCTGTCCCTTTTTTTTTTCCTTTACTGCTGCACCCATCTGCAGTGTCGCCCTCAAAGAAAGGCACAGCTTCTTGGCAACCACCGCAACTGTCCAGCCTTGCCACTGTGACAGCCACAGCGGAGCCGCCCTGGGGATGGTGGTGGGCTGGGTCGGGGTTTGGCCTCAACCAGTCGCAGACTTATGAGGAAGGCTGTGTTTAAGATGGGGAAATGATTACAGAACACTTGTGCTTTGGAGCTTTGTGTTAAATGTTTGTCCTTGCACTGACTTAGAGGTCTGCTGTTACCTTCTAGCATTCATGTCTTACGCACACGTAAAAAATGTGAAGAAGTGACACACGGACAGTGGTGACTTCCATCATGTACTGTAGTGTAAGTGTAGCAGGCTGAGGAGTACAGGAGGAAGCATAGGAGGCTGAACACCTATATATTCCCTCATGTCTCAGCCTGCAATGTCTTTATTTCTACCTCCGGTTTGTTTGGTGAAGCACCTGACACTTTAGGTGAACTTCAACACGGATTTCACATACAAATCTAGAAGAAGCCTGTGAATCACATTTCATTGCGCAATGATTTACACATCATGTGTTGTTGAGACAAGAGGAAGAGAATTAAAGCTCCCATGTAACAATGTCTATGCCCTGTATTTGTTTAATTGTCTGTCTGTATATACAGTCTATATATATATATATATATACACACACACATGTCCACACCCCTATGTACTATCTCTATCTCTATATAATATCTCTGTCTGAGTGGCAACTATATTGTATGTGAAAATGTGTGATCCTTGATGAAGGCTAAGGCCAAGTTAAGTAAAGTTTAAGTTAAAGTAAATAAAGTTTTTACCCTGTTCATTGAATAAGCCAATGGATTAAAGTATTTTTAAATGTATTCATGAAGAGCGGCTTGGATTTATTTTCTTCTTTTGCTGCACTAACCCCACGCCAAAGAGCACCTTCAGCTTCAGATCTTCACTTCAAAATATCCATATTGCACCATGTTGAACTCTCTATCTTGATTTTGTTTTTACCAGAAATACTGTTTTTATCTCTCCCCAAAACCCACCTTCTGTGATTTAGTCTCAAGTTGGTAGTTCGTGTTTGAACTTAACTCTTTAAAGTGACTATATCGCATTTTATCACATCTGCGGTCGCTTCACAGTCGCATCACGCGAGTCCAACCTCCTCCTTGAATGTGGAGAAAGAAAAGACAGTATGTCCAGTGCTATTTGCAGTGTCTTTGTAGTCAAGGCAAGTGAACACAGGCCAGGCTATGTATAGGTTGTATAGGCTCAGTGCAGAGTGGATGGGAAGTCTGTTGATGATTCAGGGCAGATGCATGTTATGAGTGGCGGTGGCAACCTGAGGAACTGTGTTTCCCTATGTGAGGCGACAAAGGAAGTGGTCGACATGGCGCGTGACCTAGACGCTGCAAGAGCCTTGCGCTGTAGGAGAAAGCCATCTGGCAGCTGACTGCAATCCAATTATGACCTCACACATCTTGTCAGAGAGGCTTGTCTGATTCCAAATCAGTTCAAGATCAGAATGTATAAATTGGCATTTGTGCAGAATTCTCTCTTTTTAGTGGACAGTCCACTAACTTGTAGTTTTGTTATTCTTTATCTAGATGGTGAGATAATGAGAGAGACAGAGGAGTGAATGCTCTGGTGGGATTTGCACCGAAGCCATTGGAGGCACAGGTGTGGGATCTCGGTGGGATCTCTGGGCACCACACAGAACTGTGTGTTTTGGAGTTCATGTTCATCAACAGATTTTGTTTTTGTTTTCTCTGTAACACATTTCTTTGATACTTGTTTTTTATTTGTTAACTACAGTGTGCCTCCCATCTGTGCCAAACCTCTGCGTTGTGCGGTATCTGCCTCACCATTTAAATCAGTGCAGATTCTAAGCTAGGAAATTGCTTTTGGAAATGGGAAAATCCATAGCTTAGATTCATACTAGTCTATACAGTCTTTATTTATGCAGTACTATTAATTAATTTATTTGTGTGCTGCTGCCCCTTGTTTGTGGAACCCAGCACCCAGGCGTCAGGTCTCAGCCTTGAAGCAAATTTGACATGGTGGCCAACGGTGGTACTGCAGCCTAAAATTCACATGCAGACCGAAAGGCTTTTATCCCATAGACGGCCATTGTAAAAGACAGTCCTCTAAAACTGTTCATAAGATACCTCCAACACCACATAATACCTTAAAACGCTCTTTGAATTATATATGTTTTAACCATGAAGGCTGATTTCTTTACAAATCACTCAGAGCCTTATAAAACCTTGTTTTTTGTGTGTGACATCACCTCAGGGTACAGGCCAATGAGGTTCGCTCATGGGTGCGCGGGAAGCGTAAGCAGACACTACTGCGCATGACCGTTGGGCCGTATGCCGGAAAGTAAAACCAGGAAGTAAAACAAAATGTTTGCTTCATGCGCTGGGTGAGCAGCTTTTGTTCAAATGAATGGGCGGCCATTTTCCCGTTCATCCTCCAGTTATTATAAAACCTCCTTGATGACCTGCTGACCACCTGAGGGTACGTCCGATTCATGGCTCTTTTAAAAAAAACAAAAGCCTTGAATCCTTTTTGTTTTTTGTTTTTTTACAGGAAGCCATTTTCTGTCCCACTTTTCTGCTTTGCATTTCATTTTCCTTCCTATTGTGTTTTACCTCTGTTTAATTATGCTTTCACTGTAACACTTTGACATTTGTTTTTAATGAAAAGTGCTTTATAAATAAAAATGCATGATGGGATGACTGCTAATTTATTAACAAACTGCAGAACTGCAGGCCAATTTGGTAACTTTCCTCAGAGATTGTATAACAGGGCACTGTGTAGTTCGTTTCACTCACCTGCATAATGTATCTTCAGATTTCACAGTATCAACAGGCTTTAACAAAATACATGAAAGGATGTTTCTAAAATGTACTTTATTTGTTTTTTGTTGACAACCATCAGATTGCTTTTGCTGCTGTAGCCTTAAGTGTGCAATTATGTAGAATGCCAGTATTTCAGATGTGAAAAATGTCAGAAACTAAAGAGGCCTAATTCTCATATGCAAATTACAGTATATTGGCACAGCTTTAGAAAGCATGCAATGCTCAACTTTTCTGCCTCCTACATATTATTTATCATATCATTTGGCTTACATGTCCCTTGGACAAGTGTTTCTCAATCTACGGAGCAGGACCCAAAATGCACTACGAACGTTATAGATGGGTCCCTGCAGTACACGACAGGAAGTACTATTGTAGTTACATTGAAAAAACAAGTCCAAATTTCACAAATCTCCCAAGCAGAAAAACCAAAGGGACCTCCTCCTTATGCTATTTACCAGAGTTAGTGTTATTTCTTAGTAGCCCGAGACTTGTTAGGACTGTTTTGCGCTTTCTCAAGCAGGTGAGCTGGGCTTTTCCTCTTTAATCTCCAGTTAGAAGCAACAGTAAATACACTAGGTGTAACACTTTCAAGTGCATGTCCACTGGGTCAGAGGACTCCATCCTGCAGATTGCTGACTGCAACCTTCCTGATGGCTCTTCCTGACACCTCCATATTCCCAGGATGCTGCTGTGCTAGGTTCTTCTTTGATGCATTTTCCAGCATGCGGCTGGCCTCTCTTAGAGCCCTCTCTGCCCGTTGCCCTCTGCCTTGAAGACCTTGGGCCAGCTTGCCTTCATCTGCAGATAATCCCCCTGTTGACGTGTTTGATTTGCCCTGATCCTCTTCTAGGTGTTGCACTCTCCTCAGCCGCAGCCTCCTCCTGCCAGTCTCCTGCTGGAGTGTGCTGGGGTTTTGGCATGGGCTCTCTCCGCCACGTGTGGCCAGAGTCTTAGCACTGGGAGACTGAGAGGGAGGGGCAGGTTTGTTACACATAGGAACTGGGGCACCTCTACACACCACATCCTCAAGCTGCCTGTCTCCATTGTGCTCTACGGGGCGGGCGCGGATGAGCTGGGCCCTTGGAGCTCTCTGTTGCTGTTGGCCTTGTGCTGGCTCAGTCGCAGCGGAGGGGCACGCCGGAGGTTTGGCTAGCCTCTTTCTTACACAGGCTTTCACCTTCCGCGGACAGGGTTCATTCCCAGCCGCGTCCAGTGTACAGGAGGCAGCCTTGGCTTCCTGCTGGATGCCCTTGATTTTTTGCATCTGAGCTTCCCTCACCTCCTCCGGCAGCTCCAGAGGGGCCAGCTTCAAAGGGCGTCTGAGCGGCAGATTCACACCCTCTTTCTCCAAGTCAGGCACAGGTGACTTGCGCAGCAGCAAGTCCAAACGTACTGTGCCCTCCTGGGTCGGCAAAGCAGGTGTAAGGCGACCCACCGCCTCCTCCCCATGTGTTGCTGACAGATGGAGACCAGGTGCTTTTGAATTGCAGCCATTTTTAGCTGCCAGTCTGAAGTTTTGACCATTGAGATGCATCATGGTATTTTTAACCTGGGAGGTCAACCTTTCTTCTCGCCGGGATGAACCCTGAACAAAAGAGACATCACGCACTCATAGAAGAGCAAGAATATCATAAAAATAATACTATGGTGTCTAATATACAGTATTTATCCAATATCAAAACTGAAAATCTATAGGACCAAAATGTAGCACAGTAATGATAGTTATATAGTATACTGCCAAGTACATTTAGAAAGATATGATGTAATTACCAAAATACAAGATGGTAGTCACATGTACACAGAAACATTGACTTTCCCAATCAATATATATATATATTTATAATAATATATATATTTTAATTTCAACAGTGAATCTTATTACAGGAAAGCATATGATTCAACGTCTGTTTGACATTTTACATACTGTAAATGTTTCCTACAAAACGTTCAATATTCTATTGTTACCAGTTTCAGACAGGGTAAAGGCAATGTGTTATCATAAAGATATCATAAAATCAATCACGTGAAATGTAACTGAATCTGCACTACCTTAATTAGAGGAAAGAATTTATTATAAAAAATACAATAAAATAAATGATTGATCTTTACTTATATAATTCACGTTAATAAAACATATATAATTTCATCGTACAGATATACCTATACCTATATGCCTATACCCCCTCACAGTTTCATGTCTCAGGCCTGAAACAATTTGTTACTCAGCATGACGAGCAAGATCACTTTCACTACACTCGCACTCAAATTAGCGTCAACTCTGTCCTATGATGAACTGCTGGGGAACTGACCAATGAGCGAGATCAGAGGCATGTGAGGCTAGATACTTACAGGTTTGCTAAACATCTCCTGCTTGAATTGTTGTTGAATCATTTTTTCTCCGTGCAAAAAGAAAGATGGTGGTGTTGTTATTGTTCCTGTGCCCGGTCCTTGCGTTCTGTCAATACCACTTGGCTAAAGGCAATGACACTGCAGTTGGGATAGGTTTTAGCAGACTTAATGGAATTAAGGAGATTAGGGTCACCGTACAGCAGGGTGATCTCTAATGATCTCCAATCCAAGAGGATTTTAGGAGGATCCAGCATGTGCACATAGCATCACCCTTCTGACCATTGCTATTCGGTTTTACTTTATTCGTTCCAAATGAATGACATGGTATTATTCTGTTCAAAATCGCATGATTTAGGGATTGAACGTTGAGCTGGTCGTTTTACTTTTGCCACTAGATGGTGCCAGAGGCCTCCTTTGTGCATTTATCGACAGTGGCGTTGTATGGGCATCATCATTATGGCAGGCCACAGCCAGCTGAGGAGGTGAGGTGCAGGCGAAGAGGGGCAATATAACAGAGCTTTATGTTCAACTCTCTGAAATTGATTTTATATAGTGCAGACATGTTTATTGATCTCCGAGAATGAAAGTTGTAAGCTCAGTCTATGATTTTGATATACTTTTAGATGAGATGGATCAATATGTGTTGATTTCAAAATTAGATACCGACAGACTATAAAGGTATTTTTATCATCAAGACTAGTGTTTGTAGTCAGCCCTTCTGCTGATGTTACAACCCAATAACGTCATATAAAATAGTCAAATAAAATATTGTAAAATATTCCTACTCTCTTAGCTCTGCAGATTTTAGTGTGTCTGATTTTCTATTTAAATGTAGCCTATACTTTTATTGACATATGCAAATTACCCCAAGGTGTTTGAGTAACATACCACATAGGTTTCTGGACTGACATATCGGGTGATCTACTGTAGTCTAGTGGCAAACAGATACCCACCTCTCCACTACCACAACACCGCTGGTTGTACAACTCAGGATCACACAGTTTGTCTTCAATTTTACTGTTACCAAAGTCAATCCAAACTCTAGTGTTTATAGTTGTTTTCCATTTCAAATGTCTTGAGACCGGTTAGATAAGATGATGATATGGTGCTTATTGACTGTAGAATTAGCTGCAGATCTTAATCACTCCCAGACAGCAGTTTGTTTTAAATGTTAGCTTCATTGCGCCCACGTCAGACTCATTTATTGCATATAGCCAGATTGTTCCAGATCTTATTTTCGTTTTTTGTGCAGTTTGGCCTGCTAGACAAGATCCATTTTTCGTTTTACAGTCGGACCCCATCAACATTTAAAATCTCCTGTTCTCAGTTGTAGCACTCGCTCGCCTTGGGCCACGAAATGGAGCGCCTCGACACCTGCTTATTGCAGAGCTTCATCATAACATTGGTATGTAGAGATGGTCCCGCTGCAGAACAACTTGGCTCCGCTTACATGATCATTTAAGATGTGAAATTACAGGCTTAACGTCGAGAGAGGGCCTGAACGCCCCTCCGCCACTGCTCTTATTGTGTCGCCCTCTGCGATCCCTGACGTCCGTGGCTGACAGTATAATTACTGAGGTGTGGGCAGGGATAAAAAGGGATGTTGCGTGCTCATGCTCCTACTGAACATCCAGCTGCACCGCCCGGGCCACTCAGAGAGGAGCAGGCAAATGGGGAGGAGAGCTTGTTTTTCTGTCAAATTCCTTCCTGCCCACACCCATTACGTTTATATAGAATTTGATGTGCATGTGTGTGTATGCATGCTCATATTAACACATTTGTATGCACACACACACAAACACACTGCTAGAGTATCCTTCATGTAGGAATATCTCAGTATTACATTTAATAGGTATCGTATAGGCCTACAGGTCCTCATGTTAATTTGCTTTCATGGTCCGTAGCATAGAGACTTGTGAAAATGTTCGAAAAGGTAGCAAACTGGTTTAGCATAAGATTATCCCCTCCCTGTTTCTCTCTCCTCTCAGATTAGATTCCACTCTGCTGTGATCCACGCCTCAAGGTCTGAATATTAAAGCAAGAGACGTTAGGTCACAGAGTCTCTCGTACTGTATATTAATCAGTGGAGAGTCTTGCTTCAGGCTTGAAATGTTGCCCTTTTCTTAAGATGAAGTGTCTATAAATCCTGAACAAATATTAGCTTTAGCCTCCAAAAAGAAATATTCTTAAGGACATTTTAATGAACTACTGCAGCATCATTAGGTTCAAATTTGATCCGAATTCTTCAAATTCAGGAATTAGTCTAGAGTGCATTAAATAAAAAAAATAAAAAAACCTAAACTGTTAATTGGACGATTAACTAGGATGCCATGTTAATCCAATCTGGTTTAACTATGATAATGTCATCTGTTGAATTTGTGCACTGAAACAGAATTGACCCTAACCCCACAGATGAGTATTTGGAGACGATAGCCAGATGCAGAACAGAAGAAGACAGGACTTCGGGCAATGTCGGAAGGAGGCTCATTATTTTTATTCAAGTGTGTTATGGCTTCATCCAGGTCACACGACCCAGTGAGTCATTCACACCAAATCATGCACACACAACAACAAAAAAACAAAAAACAAAAAAAAAACAACAACATACAAATGTAAAATGGTCATTTCACTCTAAACGATTCTCGACAATCTCTTCTCGGTATGTTGAAAAGAGAGGACCCATACTGGACTGCTGCATGTACTGTAAAGACATCAGAAGTTTAAAGTCATTTTGAAACTGTTGACAGAAAATATCAGTTGGTTCAATATGACCACCGAACCACATCGATGCATAAGAGATAGGATACTGATATTATCTCCTCTAAGAAGTATGGTACATGTTATTTGTTCATCAGACCTAAAAAAAGAACCTATTGCAAATGATATTTTAGAAATAGAAGATATGGAACATGAATTTGAAATCATAACCCAACAGCCTTTCTACAATATTGTATTACACAGATAGTGCAATTTATGTCTCTTCGTCCCTGTCATAGGAAAACATGGCACTGTTGACAGAGAAGTAGACAGAACATGGAGATCTCTTCCACATACAGTATGCCTTTAGGCCAAACACGACTAAATAAGAACTGCAAGGGAAAAAAAGGTCTGCCAATAACCATCTGAATTCAAATCCAGTTCACCTACCAGTATGTGTTGTTTAATGCTGCACAGCATGGGACATGAAGAAAATTAGATATGTTGAGGTTGGATGATGTGTAGGTCTATTCCCCTATACCATCTGTGTTACAGCGGTACATTCATTTATTGAACATCAATATGACACCTTGCTTATTTCTTTCAGAGATCCATTATGGCTAATACATTCCGCAAAATGTCACTCAAAAATCTTGACTGGGAACTAACTGACAGGTGGATGACACTAATTTCTGTTATTCATTCCATAGGTAGCTACCACAGTGGTGCTATCGTCCACTGATAAAAGCAAGCATGCTGACACAATGAGCAAAGTAAAACATCCCAACTGCTGCACTCAATCGTGAAGCACAAACAATGTTGAAAAATTACACTGTCATATGCAGTTCAGCAGTTACGGAATGATCATGTCTGTGGAGCGTTATAAACAACATAAATCTAAGCATTCAGCATTATTATTATAATATGAATAAACCTCTGCTTTGGTTCTGGATGTGTACTTGAATCTACAGATGGTTATAGACGTTATAAGAGTATGTTTGATTTTTCCCCATATGACCTTGCTTGTCTGGACCTAGATCTGTCTATACATTAACCACCTCTATGCTATTATTAGTCATTAAGACAGACATCAATAGTCCTCAAATGGGTTCGCTAAAGCACAAACAGATCTGCAGCCACAATAGTTAAATGTGCCAGTTATATAGAAACATTGAATGCTGTTTCCTAAAGGCACATATGCTAAAATGTGTAAAAATACGTATGCATCTTAGCCATGAAAAGGCCTTTTTTTTTTATTCCAAAGGGTGTTATGAACATATTGTACAGTATATGTAGATAAGCCAGTATAGTTCCAATAATGAAACAGTTTGTAGGGCTTATCTCAGACACAAAGCCTAATTATTCTTGTCAAGAATGGGACCCACAGCATTTCACTATTTGCCCGAATAGACTGTAATTAACCTTGTGAGTATGCTCAGATAGCCTACCCAGTAAATTAACGCCAGCCTTGTTTACTTAAACCTGAAGAATGACACAGACATTCTTAGTTTAAAGTCCCAATCCGAGAATTTTTGAGTATATGAATTATGGCTATTTGTATTGATTGATTTTTAATATTGGAATATTTGATGGAAAATAATTATAATGAATTTGAAAGCCCAGTGTAACTGAAAATACAGCTTCATTTTGCTCCAGTGTTCACAAATACATTATCTAAACAAACATTTACAGTTTCAAAATACATTTAAAAATCGTGCTAAGCTGTCACATCCTGTCAGCCGTAATATCGAGAGCTCAGTGACGGTGAAAATTAATGTCTTCAAAGTCAGCAGTGGGCCAACTGTGGCATCAATGTTGGTGCTATACTCTGATTCTGGATTGGGCTTTAAAACAGGCCTGTAATCAATATCAGTATCCAGAATTGCTCAAAGATTTGTTGGCTTTCCAGCTATCTGCATCAGACACAAAGCCACAGTGAGATGATGCATCTCAATTAGCGCTCTCTGGAAAATGTCTTATATCTGGAAATAATGGTTTTTATATACAATGTTTTGTTTGGCAGATGCATTTGCACTTCTGTGAATTTGTTTGTATTGGGAGCAAACCAAAAAGGCTATTCATTCATACCTGAGAACAAACGTTATTATACAATTTGTATGAATGGAATGAAGGAAAGCAAGTAAACAAAGCTTACCCCTGTCATAGCTGCTGGACTTTGGCAAAATAAATAACATATGTTAAAAATCATTCTTAAGACTATTTGCTATTAAGATACTCAATGCAGTTGTAAGTTATAATGATCTTTTCCCCATTCATCATACAAAGTACATGCACTTACCAGCTCTTTCAAACTTAAAAGTTCGTTCCCATCTATTTTCTTCTTCTCATATTTTACATAAACCTTTAGGATCATACTGTTGTTCTTGAGCGTTTTCCTCTTCTCTGATATTACATTTCCAGGTCAATAAAAAAATCCACTTGTGTTTCTCTAATGGCTCCAAAGTGCATCTAATGTAAACCTCAAGAGTCTTCAATTTATGTTGGCATGGCTATCCCCACTGTAAACAGTTGTGTTGTCTGTGTTGCATGTCTCAGATGGGAGATGGTTACCAGCAGTTAGGCCTGACTTCAGATCAGATTCTAATTGTATGTATCATATTGGCAGAAAGGGCCAAGCTAACCTCTTATAAGTGGCGTTGTCACCAATATTGAATTATCAAAATGTACTCTTCTTAAATTCAAGTAGAGCAAATTCAAATGCACTTGAGAGACTTTGGTTGCCATGGCTAGATGTGATCTTTAGCCTTTGGAGATGAGGGGAAAAAAAGTCAATAAAACCAGTATGATCCTTTAAATCCAAGACAAATAAACTCCATAGACATGTCCTTCATATAAAATTGGCTGTTTTAAAAACGGATCAAAGAATGTCTCAGAACCATGGCACACTCATTGAATGCACAACACTCAATCTGATGCACATGCTAATATTGGCAACAATATTTTGGCATGATGTTGTGTGGCGAAAACCATTTAAATATTTGCCTAAGTATGATTGCTTATAGAAAACAATACCTGATGCTTTGAGTCATTTTAAATTCTCTGTCTGCAGTGAGGCAATGGAATAGTACATAACTGTAATAGTTTATTCAAGTTAAGGTGAAACAGGCATACTCCCTTTGAAAAATAGCATCTCCCCAAAATGCCAAGTGTGCATCATTTGGTATGTAACCAAGTTAAATATATCAATTATGTAAATCTGCGATTAGGAAGGTCTGGTAGTTTGTTTTGTGTTTTTCAAATTGGCCAGTTTGTTGAAAAAATAGACATCCATGCTTCATGCTTTGCATCTCTCATAAAACAGCTTTGTGTCCACACTTGCTGTTCCAAGTAGCATTCTGCTTCTGTTCCTATGAATACTTTATATATTATATATCAACCGAAAAAGGACAAAAAAGTGCTGAAATAAGATTTGGTAAGGAGCAGCATTGGAGATGTTTGACCTAGTGTATAAAACATGGAAAGCCAAATGTTCCGTGTGTCGAGAGTCAGATGGATTTCCTTCTCCTCATGAGCTGGTGATTGTCTGTGAAGCTGTGAAGGCCTGGCGACACGGAGCTGATGGGCGAAGGGAAAAAGCTGTTTTTCAAGGTGCTGGGCGAGATCTCCTCGATCCTGTAGGAAACCGAGTGAAAGTACTGATTGGGGTTCAGCTGTGAGCTGAAAGAGTTCTGATGGGAGAAGGCGCAGCCCAGGCCTCCCATCCCTCCCCCTCCCCCGGAGCTGCCGAACTCGTGCGAGTGGTAGTGCATGCAGGAGCAGACGGACTGCAAATCCGTCACCTCGGCCCGGTACTGCTGCTGCTCTCGCCGCCGGCGGCTGCGCTGTAGCGACTCCTCCTGGATGTGGATGATCATGCTGTTCCGATTGCCCGCCAGCGAGGCTCGCTCCTCTGCATCCCGCCGCTCGTCCTCGCTGTTCATAGTCAGGAAGCGTAGCACCACCAGGTTGAGAAAGGCCCCGATCACCGTCAGGCCCACCAGGATGTACATGAAGCTAAAGGCCACGTACAGGGGCTTCCTCTGGAGGGCCCGGTTCTTTTGGAGAGCCACAAAGTCCCCAAAGCCTATAGTAGTTAATGTGATGAAGCAGTAATAGTAGGACTGAAAGAAACTCCAGTCCTCGTAATGGGAGAAGGCGGCAGCCCCGATGCACAGGGTGCCGATGCAGGAGAAGAAGCCCACGGTCACCATGTTCTCCATGGACACGTCGGTGATGCTCATGCCGCAGCACTTCTTGATGCGCTTCAGGAGGTACTTCACAAAAGTGTTCATCCTCTCACCCAGGCTTTGGAACATGACAAGGGTCAAAGGGATTCCCAGGACGGCATAGAACATGCAAAAGGCCTTTCCTGCGTCTGTCCCCGGAGCCGCGTGCCCGTAACCTGCGGAGAAAGCAGAAAGAGATTCATGAGGCAACATTTTGACCGGATGAGCGGCGCCGCACCAGCATGAGAGCAACAGCTCCCATCACACGCTAGACCCGCCGCCGAAGAAGACCCGGTTCAGCCGGAGTTTACAAACATGACCAAGCAAGAAATCTCATAGAGAGTATCACTCCCTCTGCCAAATTGGGTATTGAATAGAAGCATGCCACAGAAATATGTCTGCTCGTTAATCTTATTCAGGCTCAAAGATTATGGTGGGAGGGGGTCCAATTAGTCAGAAGTTTTCTCTGTGGTAGAGGAGTTTAGAACGCAAGGGAGGAGGTATTGGATGAGAGGGGGAGTCATGGAGCAGCCAGTGAAGCTTTTAGCTTAATTAGACTTTATCTTTAGGCCACACGCTGCTGACTCAGACCTTTCAAAAGCAACCTGTGGGGCTAACAATAGCAGTCATATATTACATTTATTTTTCAAATTTATTAATGTTTAGTGAGTAAAAACATTATCATCATTATATTTACAGTGGTAAAAGCTGAGCTACTGACAACAGTGTTTTATGCACACCAGATAAATAGTATATGAAGGAAGCATTACACTGTTGAATGTGGAAGGCTTAAAAAAAAGAGTCCGTCTCATTGACTATCTCCTCTTTGTTCTCAGGTACCACAGCGGGCCGCTACTGTATGTATTAAGCAACGAAGACAGTAGGCAATACATATTAACGTAAATATCTTGCCAAATGCGAGAGCTTGTAGACTTGACGAGGAAACTTCAAGAGTGGGGTGAACCAATCAGAAGACGAAGCGCACTTTTGCTCTGCTGTCCTCCATGTCTGTGAAGTTAGATCCGCTATGCGCTTCTGTACTCATCTACCAAAAACAAACCTTTTGGAAGAAACTTACCCCGGCTCCGCAGAGCAAAAGAGCGCTTCGTCTTCTGACTTCTGATTGGTTCTCTCACAAGCTCTCGCATTTAGCAACATATTTAACTTCATAAATAAACACCCACCGCCACTTGGTGTGTGTATTGCCCCAACAGCAACAAACGTAATATTATTCTTGTACAGTGTGTTTTTTGATGGCTATAACCTAGGCGGCTTCTTTGTGCTTTATACCTTCAAGTATTGATTCTGTGTTTTTGGCTTTTTCCACCCACTCAAGCACATGTTGGCTTATGCATGGGTTATTTTTATAAACTCAGCTCTAATTTGCAACTACCAATGAAAAGAGTTTTATGTGCACACACAATGTGCTCTTGGACTGAGACATTTATCAGTGGAATTCACATTTGAGCGTCTGTGAGAAGACAGATAGGATAGGATTAGTTATTGTAGGCTACAGGTCAGAAAACAGAAGGATTAGTTACTGTAGGCTACAGGTCAGAAAACAGAAGGATTAGTTATTGTAGCCTACAGGTCAGAAAACAGAAGGATTAGTTAATGTAGCCTACAGGTCAGAAAAGTCAGGGATTAGTTATTGTAGCCTACAGGTCAGAAAACAGAAGGATTAGTTAATGTAGGCTACAGGTCAGAAAACAGAAGGATTAGTTAATGTAGCCTACAGGTCAGAAAACAGAAGGATTAGTTAATGTAGCCTACAGGTCAGAAACGTCAGGGATTAGTTATTGTAGGCTACAGGTCAGAAAACAGAAGGATTAGTTAATGTAGCCTACAGGTCAGAAAACAGAAGGATTAGTTACTGTAGGCTACAGGTCAGAAAACAGAAGGATTAGTTATTGTAGCCTACAGGTCAGAAAACAGAAGGATTAGTTACTGTAGGCTACAGGTCAGAAAACAGAAGGATTAGTTAATGTAGCCTACAGGTCAGAAAAGTCAGGGATTAGTTATTGTAGCCTACAGGTCAGAAAACAGAAGGATTAGTTAATGTAGGCTACAGGTCAGAAAACAGAAGGATTAGTTATTGTAGCCTACAGGTCAGAAAACAGAAG
>OMKK01065670.1:0-15663 GCA_900302305.1 Polymixia japonica
AAGAGTTTAATCCAGGTTTGTTCCATCGGTTCACAGTGAACTGCTCTCACTATTATCGCTCAAGTACACAACAGGAACCAGAAGCAAAAACGGTCAACTCAAATGAATGGGGTCGGGGATAAAATGATCAAGACAGGACGTATTTGCATTCATAGTTATGAATTTCCAGTTTCATTCTATTGAGAAAGACGTATTGATTAATTTCAATCAACTTGACCATGAAGTGGGTGAGCCTCCTGAAGGGAATGCTAGTGGTTTTCCACCCCTGTGCCCTGGTGAGAGGAAGCAGACAAGAAGATTGAAACCCTTGAGGGTCCTAACCTATCTTACGCTCATTGTCTTGCAAGATAGTGATATGTTTTGCCTGCATTGAAAAATAACAGTTCAGAGAAATATGTAACTGCACCTGCAAACATCCCCCAAATAACTACCTGGTTTCACTTTTGAGATTCACAAATCCCCAAAAGGTCTACCTGCTTACGAAAGTCTAATAGCTTTATGACTGTGTTGAATGACCTGAATGATGCTGCGGCTTGAGACATGTTTAACCGTTTTGTGGACTTGAATGGGCCAAGCAGAAGTAAATACCCGTTGTAACGAATAATTGAGGGACCAGGAACTGTGCAGTAGAATAACAATTAGAGAATGACCTTATTGTAACATATGCAAATGATATGGAGCTACAATGATGAAGAGAGCACAAACAAAAATGATACAAGAGCATATTGGCGATAATATGGAACTGCAATGAGTGCATAGATGAGAAAAGAATCCTGTGTGGTCAGAGATGAGCAAACTTCTGGGAGGGTGACACTTAGATCCTGTGTTGTCCAGCAGGTGTTTTGAAAAGAATATCTCCTTTTTTTCACCACAGTTCCACATTTTCCATAGATAATTTTTTTCCCATGCTAGTTTAACCTGACAAAGGGTTCAAAAACAACTCTCCCTCAGATGTCCTTAAACCCAGCAAAGGGTTTTCCTGTTGAAATCTGGCATGTCCTTACCTGCCTCTGACACTAGAGGGCGTTGGCGAGATGTCATAGTTAATTTATGTGACAGTGGAGAAATCATGCATCCGTCAAAGGCTACTCCCAGTTCGATGAGTGCAAAACTAAAAGATGCTCAACTTTCTATCTATAGGCTGTTTATTTTGAACAAGAGACTACTGTTTGTTCTGAGATGGAGTGGTCCAGAAGAAAGCATCCTGCTGATTGTCCAGTTGAAGAAAAAAAAAAGTCTACATTAACTGTGTGATAAACTGCACTAGTAAACCTTGTTGATCGAAGGGTCCAAGCTTATTGACGACTATAAGATTGTGGATGACTTTGTGACAGCATTGACGAAAATGGCGGGTTCATCGTGTCCTTGAACTAGCTCCTCTCTTCTTCTCTTCCTCTTTTTCCAGAGATAGAGCACTGATGAGCCCCTGTTACTTTGAGCATCTAACTCCTTAACATCCAAGCGAACAACCAACAAACGAAACACCCAAACAAGTCAGCAGTCTCCGGCGGACTCACAATGACAAATTAAAACATCAACGAAATATTAGTTCATTCACCAGCTTCTCAAAAAAATAATAAAAAATAAAAACAAAATAACCAACGTACAGACAAATTCTGTATGTCTTTTTAGGCAGAGTCAGGTCAAGTGATAGGAGTCACGGGGTCAGATGATGTCATAAGGCCACAAGGGTGCAGGGGTGTCTAAGTTTACAAGGCAGCACTCCTCTGTTGAGCTGGTAGAACTCCACCAGCTGAATCAGGTCGGTAAATTTGGTGGAGCCGTCGTCAAGGCTGAAGAAGATCTGGCCGTCCTCTTCACACTTTTGTAGCGAAACAGTTGAGATGAGACCAGACAGGAATACACCATATGGTAAAAGGGAAGACAGGATTGGATAAAAATTAGAAAATCTGTGTTTTTGGAATACAAATAATAACATTGATCAACTTACCATTGAATTGGTAGCACTTCTGTATTTCCCTATTGTGCTTGCTATTTGTTTTGCATGGGTGCTTGCTAACTCTTGATAAAAGAGTGCATTGTCTGAATTTAGTGGAAGGTACATGTTAAATTAGCATAATCCCAAAAACGTGTCTCTGCACTATAGCACACTTAATACTAGACCAATAGAGGCTAAACTGCTACCAAACTTTGTGTCACAATGGTACGTTGATCTAAGTTCTTGTTCACTAAAAAGTCAGTGTAGAGCAATAATGTTTTTATATAAAAACTTGTAGTAACATAAATTTCAGTAGATTTTGGATTACTTGGTTTTAAGTATTTAAGTTTTACTTTTCTCAAGATGATAATAAAAAATGATAGAAATTACACAACAGAATCAAGATTTAATGTCCCATTTTCAATTAAAAACAAAACTTAAAAAACACAACAAGCAATTGACACCTACCGGTAGTATCTGGAAATGTTTGATTTTCTGATGATGGCACAGTGTGAGTACAAACGCCTTGGGGTTGCTCTGACTAACTCTCAGAAGAAACAACCTGTACACGGAGAGGAGAATGGAAAATCCCCTTGAGACAATCATTCAGTTACCTTCACAGCTGAGGACAGGAAGAATGTCAACACTGGATTTTTATTTAGCTTAATTGAGATGCAGCGAAAAAGAAAAGAATCAATAGCTGAAAATGGCAAGTGTATGGGATTTGGCATCTAAATGACCCAGTGTTAATACCTCTTATCAAATTAAGTCACGGTATTTTGAAAAAGAAAAAGTGTCTTAATTTTACTACGTTTTTAGTCATATAATGTTGACGTTAATGCATGGTAATGCATGCAGTCAGTGACTGATTTACACTAAACCACAATGATAAGTATCCATTTGCTACTGCACAATGAAATGTACGTCTTTGATTGAATAATACAAATTATGCTCTTTTTACTTTTTCTTTTTTCAACAAATCAGTTGCTTTTGTTCATATAATTGTGATAACTCTCTCCCACAGTGTTTTTTGTGTTGTCCTTTTTTCATCAACAATAGAAGAATAAATTAAAATGATTTCTAACATTGTCATGGTACAGAATGTGTACTCATCATAGTCATCGCAAACTAAATAAAAAAAACAAAACATTTGCCAACAAGCCAGATTAACACCGGAATGATTAAGTTTCATCCATAACCAAGATGCTCTTGTGATACCCAACCATTGCGCTGTACTGTCATTCAGTCTTCCAAACTGAAGATCTTCCATAACTGTATGAATCTACAGAAAGAGATCTTACCCGTCTACTTGTCCCTGCTGGTGGATAATGCGATGGGATTCCTCTCTGGTTATTCGGCCGTGGAACCACAGCTGGGCTACATGGATGACTGCTCATACAAAAGAAACATAATCTCTGTCAGATTGTTTAAACGTCAACCAGACAGAAAGGTGTGCTTTTATCAAATCGGTGGCTTCAAAAACTGAGGGAGGACCTATCTGAGTAGGTTCCTATAAAAAAAAAAAAAAGGTATTTACCTGAGTTTAGTGAGGAATGGTGCAGCGGACTGTGGCAGCCCAGCATGTTCATTCGTTGACTCCTCTTCTGAGAGAGATGCCACAAACAGACAACATAACAGGAATTAGTTCATGAACCAGTACAAATGACAGATCAGTCTCAATCTTTCAAACTTTCTGGTGCTGTTTTTTTTCTGGTGCTGAGTGGCTTAATATAACTTACAAGTTAATTCCACTATATTGTTCTGTCCTTACACAAACAGAGTTTAGATAATGAGCCAAACAATGCTCAAACTGTTTATTGTGGAAGTCATTTCAGTCGTCTTGTCATGAGTAAGATTGCAGTTGTTTAAGTAATAGTATTAACCTCACAATGAATAACTATCATTCACAGGTGAACTTCCAGTATGGTATAATACGTCTTACTTCTTATTAGAGCTACTTTAATCTTCACATCCCCTACACATTTGTAATGACATTTGTAGACAGTATTCAGTACCCACTCTAGAGATCATAATGGAGCTTCAAGGTACAGTGATAGTAGGGTTGGTAGGACTGATATAAAAACCCAGTTGGTGTCTCACCCTCCAGGCGTGTCCCTCCTCCATGGCAGCGCTCTGAGCTTCCACAGGGTTGTCAATCACCCTGCCTATCCTCCCTGAGAAATCCATGGCCACCAGGGAGTTCTCCGACACGCTCCGCTAGGGGGCAACAGAGATACATGAACGTTTGAGAGTGGAATACAGAGGCAGCAAGGAAGAACTTAGAAGATGCATAATACAGTGGGGTAGATTGTGGCACAGTTCAGCATTGTTGCCGTACTGGTTATCCTGTTTGTTAGTCATTTATTCAGGCACACTGAGGCGTAGTACTGCACTGCTTCTACACTATGCATTTATCAGTGTTTTGTTTATGTTGATGATTGGGGAGTTTTTCAGTGAGTAACTTTGTTAAATTGCTTCAGGATGTTTTGAGTGAATGTTCATGAAAGGGGAGGCTTACCACGGGTGCTGAGAAGTGTGATAGTAAGGTTTTCCTTTGTTGGGGAATCTTATAGTTCTGGTATAAAACAATCCCATACTGTGAAGAAAAGGGGACACATCAGGCAATTAATAGACCGTCCATGAAACGCTTGATGAATAATCCATCACATCCTTGAATAAATTAAGATATTTCAGTTTGGGGAATAAAGTGGGCGTGACTAATCATCATCATTGTACCATTTAGGAAACGCTGGAGAAATATTCTCCAAAATGTTGTAAATTGTTATTGTGAGCCAGTACTTTACTAAACAAGGTCTAAACCTAAAACGTAGGACCTAAACCTCATGTCTTGTCCTTTCCTTGGACCCAGAATCATTAAAGCTCAGAAAACCACAGGACATCACCAATGAAAACTGATGGGCTCGTTCTGAAAAAAACAACAACCTGATTTGTCCCTGATTTGTTATTTCCACAGTGTGCTGAAGGTCTGACATTTTCTTGACGATCGTACCTTGAACAGTCGGAAGGCGGTCATCCAGCAGGTCCTGCTCTGCTCATCCTCGGCGCACAGCATCCTCAGTTCCTTCAACTCCGTGCGGCCTTTATTAGGCTGAGAAAAAAACAACACATCAGCCAATTAGAGGCTGCACTGGCATTTTTCTCTTGGCATCTATTTCACCAATCACAATATAATATGCACAGAAAGTGCAAGTATTGGGACACTGAGCAAAAAATGAATTTATATCGTATGACTCATCGAGAGTGTAATAACCACATCAAAAGCAGGAACACAATGGACTGTAAGGCGAAACAGATTTGACCAGGGGTCACCATGCTTTACTGGTTTGCACGTCAAAATCATGTTAAAATAAAGTCAGCCGGAGTCCCATCCCGTAAATGGATGCTTTCACTGCTATGACACCAAACTGCATGGGAGTTTGTCAGTTTTTTCGTTTTAAATCTGACTGTGAAGACATATCTCCTCCTTCTCTATCGCGGCTCGTCGCGTAATTCCTCGTGAGTGGCGAGTGACCTCACCTTGATACAGAACTCGTACTCCGTGGGCGCGCTGTGCTGCTTTTTCCCTGTGATGACAGTGAAGATGTTACTGTCTTCTAGGTCCGCTAGGAGCTGTAGATGTCTGGGCTCCTGGAGACAGAAAGAATGAATATGTCAGATCGTCACATCAGAGAAACACAGCCTGGAGGTAAGGAGAGAGAGAGTCAGAGTCAGAGTCAGAGACAGAGACCACCATCAATGAAAGGTGATTCTTTGAAGGCAGGAAAGCTTCCCTGATGAATAAATATGAATTTACAAATATGAATGGGAATTTAAGATTTACGATTACTTAGAAGGTCACATTATGATTAAATCCCATAAAGACCTTTTGATAAAATATGGATATGGCATGGATATGTTTTATTCATAAAATACATAAATTAATTTACTTTACTTTTTGACACATTGAATAATAATTACCTTTGAGGTTCCTTTTGTAGAGCAGTAGAGGCCTGACCGCCGCAGGAACATGTAGAGCTTCTTCCATGACTTCCTGCCCAGCTCCTTCACATACAGATACCCCTGGATCTCTGGACAGCTACTAGACGCTAGGAAGTTCTGAAGAGGGAACACAAAAAGGTTAGTAACTTTTATCTTTTGCTATTTGTCCATTTTTTTGGAGCTATC
The DNA here is from genome assembly GCA_900302305.1 of Polymixia japonica. NCBI lineage: Eukaryota > Metazoa > Chordata > Actinopteri > Polymixiiformes > Polymixiidae > Polymixia > Polymixia japonica. The sequence continues at coordinate 6,125 of OMKK01065670.1, forward strand.
TTGTGTCTGCAATCGGTTTATTTCCAATTGGAGACACAAACACTGCAATTGAAAGCATGTGTTTTTTTCTTGGATCTCTTGGCTTGAGCAGGTCAAGCCTTAGCGTACTAAGTTTAGCATACGATCAGTCTAAAATGTCCTCAGCCCGTCCAACCTTTTTCTGTTGGTTTGGTCAGCAACATGCCTGTTCTGCAGTAGGAGGTGAAAACTATAGCGCATCCTAAGCTGTTGCCTGAAAGCCCCGGAAGAGGGATGCTATCATTGGTGCCACAGCCAGGTGCTAAAGGGCAGTGACAGACACCATCTGCAGAAGCACCTCAGGAGGACCCTCTGCCTGGGAAGGCAGGCCACTGATCGCAAGTAAGAAGCCACAGTCTCAGGCAAGTGGCAGATAGATATTCTCTTTCATTCTCATTTCATACCTCAGTCTCCTGATGAGATGAGCTGCAGAAGGCTTGCACCTTTTTCATATATATGTATATGCAGGCGTGTGTTTTGAACAGGGCATGTCTTAACTTATGTAATGTGTGTGCTATGACATATATATATATATATATATACATATATATTGCCTTAAGATACATTTCCATTGGGAACTCTTAATGCCTCAATTCCCAAGACCTGAAAGTCTTGAATGTGTCAGCCTTGCAAGGTAAGCTGTTCCCGAGGACGGCTCAATATTTCAAGCATATGTTTTCACGGTGCTTACAATGGGCCTCATGCATGAGCAATTACTTCTAGAACAGGCATTCACACGCAAGCTTCAATTTCATAAAATCACTCCTGAGAATCTCCCATACAAGGTAGATGCAGAGATGACAAAAATCCTTTCGTTTTTTTTAGGGCACTGCACCTCTCCGCTTGGCACCGACACATGGTTCTTGCTCAATGAATGTGCAACACCTGGCCCACGCTGGCTCAGAAATGGTCTGGCTTTGACAGCAGACTTATTAAGTTCAGAAATGTCTTTGGAGAATTTAAGGAACACCCTGGATTCCTGACACGGCTCTGTCTCCGTTCACTTATGGACTCATCTCCGTGGAGCATGGCGAAGCGTAACGTCTATAGGATGGGCAGGGAAGTTAAAAGCTTTCTGTGAGTGGCAAGGGTGGAGGAATGGATTGGACTCGTGGTGCTTTGTTTCTGACAGTTCCATTACACAAGACAGGAGAGAGCCAGACTGCATGTAAACCCTCGCTCCATTAAGACCAAAGCTCTTTAAAATCCTATGATGTGGTTTTTTTTTTTTTGTCTGGTCGTCTCCCAGACTTCCTTTTTTCGTGCGATCGCTACGGGGCCTAAGGCATTGTTTGAGGTAGGTAGCGTGACACATGTATTGTGCAAACATACAGTTGGTAGGTATGGCGCAGTATGTTTTATTTTGTGATTGCCCAATTCCACCCGTCATACGTGTCGGGCTTGCAGACGGTAGCCGAATGGTACTTATTACCGCGCGCCCTCTCACGAGACGCACCGTCTGAGGGTCAGAGACAAGGTACATCACGGCACGACATCACGGCGAAGGGCGCTGATTCTTAGGAGTAAGAATGTAAGTAAGCTGCGCGCGTGTGTGACAAAGAGCGAGGAACAGAGATGTGCGTGTGTGCCGGAGAGGGAAAGACGGGAGCGTGTGCGTGTGTGCGCATGTGTGTGCATGTGTGTGCGTGTGTGTGTGTGTGGGTGTGTATACCTGGAGGAGCTGGGACGGTGGAATCGTACCGTTGGTTTCCTGGCACCATGCAACCATGTGCTCCGGGAAAAATGTCTGAGACAGTGAGAGAGAGAGAGACAGAGAGAGACAGTGTGTAAGGAAATAATTGTGGGTTAAAAAACATGACTGAGAAAAAAAAGAAAAAGGACATGCCAAAGTCATTAGTACAGCAGGCTGTCACAATATTTCACAAAAATGAAGAAAACAAAGAGAGGCGGTTTGACATGGAACATTCCTTTCATTTCATCTTTATAGAGAACAAGCGCAGCACCATTAGTGTACATTATGTCCTTCACTTCAAGAGCTGATGAACTGTCTGACTACCAGAGACATTCGTCATAACAACACGCAGACTGCAATTTTGTAGACGAGACTACAATGGAGCTAAGATTTCAAGAAAAACGCTGCCGTCGATCGTATCAAACCGCGTCTTAATCGCAAATGCTATTTCGGCATGTGTAGAAAAGCAGAACTGATGCTGCTGAAGCGAGTGTATCGAACCGTTTCGAACGCTCTGTCTGTACGCACCGTAAACTAACGTTGCGACACAATAAGAATGCTGACCCACATCTAATGGTATAGAAACCCAAACATATTTCAGCGGGGGAGATGTCAGGAGAGACATGGCAAGTTATGTGATGTTTAAAAAAAAAAAAAAAAAGTAAATACCAGAGGATTTCTGAAGAATTCATATTTGGCATAGTTCTTCCTGAAGAGGAATCTACTGTCGCTGCTCATGGAGGCCTGAACCTGAACGACCAACTCGTGGTCTTCTAGACACCGCTCTGTGGAGGGAGAGAGAGAGAGAGAGAGAGAGAGGCAGAGGAGGAGAAAGAGAGAAAGACAGGAAGAGAGTGATAGGAAAAACACCAAACGTTATTGCATTTATCAATAGCGATACTATAATCCAGTACTACACTCGCTCCGTATCCCCCATTATATCACAGTTAATCCCACAAACCAGACTAAAATACAATGAACACGGTGGAAATCCACAATTTGTAATATGATCAATTATAGTTATATTACACAGAGGAAAACAATTTGCATGATTCAATGCATGATCTCCTATCCCTGTTTCCTGTAAGTCAGAGCCAGAAACCCTAGAAAACCAAACTAAAGCGAATGATAAAATGAAACTAACTCAGCCTTCCAAGTAAATGAGTCAACACCAACCACACAACCTCAACAACCTCCGCTGGGCTTTGCATGGTTGCACAACAACCGCTGGGACCACATGCTTTGTTCTACAGTATATTAAATGGGTACATTTTTGGGGATAATGAGACGGGCAATACTGACTAGCATGAATGGGACTTGGTGAACACGACAAAATCAATATGCGTAAGACAATGGACAATAAGGAAAAGGAGTTTAACAAAAAATAAAAGGGTTAACCAGGACCGTTGGGGAAATCTCCAGTGCCTCAAAAGAAATTGCCCGCAATTCATAGTGTTACAGCCTGTAGAGATGCGTAGGAATGCAGACTGGCTTAAACAGGTTGTGCTCGCTAAACCAACTGACCTTGACTGCCAGACATGCCAAATGTATGTCAAATGGAGTCTGTAGGCTATAGTGGAGTTCAACTCGTACAAGCAGACGCACTGTTCTGTACTGGACAAGGCCCTGTCTTTGGAAGACAATAAAGTAAGTTGTGACTCAACAGAGAGTATACAGTATTTCCTTCCTACTACAGATATTATAGTGACTGGAGTTCTCTGCTATGCTGGAACAGGATGTGACTCAACAATCAAGTTCTCTCTATTCTGTCCATAAACTCTGCCCCCCCACCACATAATACATTTGCATTTTGTAACTTGCGTTTTTTTTAAATGTAGCGTGTTTTTTTTGTTTGTTTTTTTCCCTGATACTCTTTTTGTGATGTGAAACGGAGCTTCAGTGGATGAGGAGGAGAAGGGGACCACCTCGTCACGATATCTCCTTTCATCTGTCTCTCCCTCACATAATCTCTCTCTCCCTCCCTCTCTCACAATCCCCTTATCTCTGTCACGACCACCTCCTTTACTCGCTTCTCTCTCTCTTTCGTTTCATCGCCGCTCTCTCTCTCTGTATGAGTCACGCTCGTCCATTACCACGACTCAGCCTGGCATCACCACCCGACTGTCCCGTGGTCGTTAACCTTTCTCGACTGACAAATAGGGGTCAACGGCACTTCTGAAGAGCCACCTCATCTCATTCAGTAGCGTACTGCGAGTGGGCTGCCGTGGACGGGAATAGGCTTCTTCTATTCATGTGCGCTATTGTCCAGGTACCCTCTATTCTGGACGCGCGTCCGGCCCACCCACGTGCGCATGCGTGACGTATATCGCGGCTGACACGCTACGCTGCGCAGACGCCCGCCTGTTGCGCACACGCCGGAGACAGGAGAGCGAGCGAATAAAGCGTGCTTTTTTTACACGGACGCACAAAAGCGACGGACTGACGCAGACGGAAACAGTAACGCGCACGCAAGACTGTGCACGTGGACACGCGAGCACGCGCATGTACGGACTCGTACCTGCACAACACACACACACACACACAACGATAAGGTTACTCAGTTGTGACATAAGCATTGCCCTTCTTAGGGAATCAGCGTATTGGTCCGACAGCACATCCAACCTACTGAAAGTTGCTGCATGCAATACAAAAATAAGTTATCCTAGACCAAGCATACTGTCTGAGTACAGGTGTTCCAGAATAATGCCTTTAATAGAATAGAGTTGCTCTGAGCCAAAAATGATGTCATACATAAGGAGCAAGCCTAACTGCATTTGGCAGCATCATGTTGGCAATACTGATGAGAAATGTAATCAGGCCATGATGGATGGACAGATCTGGGACCTGTACTTTGAACAGAGCAGTATACTTTCCAACAAGTTCCCACAAGTGGAAACATGGCATCCGACTGCATCGCGGCCTTTTTTGTGAGCGTAATCGGAGTAAATTCTTATCAACGGTCAAAAAATTATTTGTAAGACGTGTGAATGTTGAACGAAGCAGATTTACATGCACAGCAGATAAAAGGGTTCTCGTAGAAGTTTTAATTGCTGAAGATGTCAGCCTCTCTTTATGTTTCACTACTCGATGCACTGCTATGAATGAAAACTACACCCCCTTCTCTCCCACATCTGTTAAAATGTACAGACATGAGTGCAGAGCACAGGCCCAACTTGTCTTCCATAAGTGTTTTATAATGGCCCTCTCCTCGGGGGGAGGTTGGGTTTTCTATCGTTCAGCTGGCCACATCTTTCCACGCATTGTTATACTTTCAAGTTTAACACAAAACAAAAGATCTAAGATGCTATTTTTTCCTTCGTAGTAAATTCAAATACCTTTATTAACCTCTGCAATGGAGCCCCTTCTTTGACTCCTTTTTTTACTCTATTAAACTTTGGTCCTGTGCCATTTTGCTGAAACATTTAGTGCTTAGGGTAATATTCAGGGCCGTCAGTGTTCGGCTGAGCTAAAGTGCCATGCTGATTGAGCCACAACACAATACCTGCCTAGCAAATGCATTGGTGTTCAGACTCTCCAAATGTTCAAAAATGATGCTGTGGCACTCTGTAATCATCTCCGGCTAAGGCCCGGACAAATGTTGTCATGAGAATCACGTCAAACTCAGTGCGGACTCTCAAATGCCAGCTCAGTTTAAACGCAATTCCAATTCCAATTCCACTTCAATCACTCCGACAATTTGACCCCTTAAGTGCATTTTATCAAACTGGACGCTCCGCCTAGAATACGATTTCTCAATTCTCAGCACATTCTTTCACAGACGTTTTCAGCTTTTTCACATTACATTAGGCCTATACAATTTAGAGGTCTCGCCCGTGTAATGTCCAAGCCTATGCGGTGCAATGAGTGATTCCATTTTAGGCAGAGTGATGTCAGTGGTATTCTCTCTCCCGAACTAAGAGCTCCTAACATAACAGATAGCCTTTTAAATCCTTCATCAATCATCTCCATCACCTTCTCTCCTCTCTCCGGCATGTCAATTATAGTAGCGGATCGATAACATTACACTGGCTACGGTACTGAGGAGAGCAGAAGTCGGCGAAGGTTTTGTTACAGTGTTATGTGGTTATCCGTCTCCACTCCTCCATCGCCTTCATCTATCAGCTTCTCTGCCTTTACTTCATCATCCCGAATATACGTTATGCGCAGCGTATGTGCTGTCTTCCACTCTCCATGTCAGCGGAGAACTTATTATGCCGTGGAAGTCTCCAACAGTTTCCATCGCTCTTCCTCCATCCATCTTTCATCCTCTCCCTCAACCGTCAACTTTTCTCCCTCGCTGGTCTCTCAGGTGAATCAACGGCAACACAACACTAAATTACTCTGTAATCCCCAGGAGAGCAGCAGTCTGTTGATGTTGGCTGCAGGCCATAGCATTCATCAATAGCTGTGTTGCTTAAATTATGGGTTTGGGACCCAAAATGAGTCGCAGGCTGGTTTCTGCTGGTTCCCCAAGAGTACTGCTATGTTTTAATAAGCCTGGGTCCCGCGGCAAAACTGACTATGCTTCATTTTGGTCCTCACTTATGTAGATAAAGTTTAGGGAAGCCGGTTAGTTACTACAGTTATTCAATTATTTTAGCCTGCCAACTGCACAAAACAAACTAGCAGTCCACATATCCTATTCAACACCGTCTCTCCTTACTCTGGCCTGTCTGCTAGCAGATTAATAATGTCATTAATCTCAATGACCTGCCTCTACTACAACTACGGAGAAAAGCTCTTGTCCTACTTCTTCTCTTGTCTCAGTCAGACTTTACATCCCTCCAGTAACAGAGCGGCTCCGACTTCACGTCTCTAGTCTTTGCTTCCATTGCTTTATCTTCCCTCACAAGCCGATCGGTAAGTTAAGCCTTCAGTTCACGGTGTAGCGATGCTCTGCCTATTCTACTAGCTAGTCTTTCTCTACTGCCAGAAAGTACCACTGAAGCAAACTTTCCCATAGCAACTATGTTGTGCGTCCGTTGACTGACATTGCGTCTCGGAGTGCATGTACTGCGCAGTATGTGCATGCACTCACACTTGAATCCGTGCCTGCGTGAGAATATGTGCCTGTACTATCTGTCTGCCCGAGTGTGTGGCCACGCGCGCACGCATGCATACATGTGAATGCACCTGACGTGTGTCAGTGAATGTATTGTATGTCTCAGGCCACCCAAAGGGTCCATGGGCGTGTGCGTGGGCATGTATGTGCATGTGCATGTTTCCGAGTAGGCGTGTGTGTGTGTGTGTGTGTGTGTGTGTACAAACATGCTTTTGTGTGTGTGTATACTGTTTGAGCCCGTGGTGGTTCGTCACTTACCTAGCCCTAGCAGCGGGTGGTGTTCAACAAGTGCCCAACTGTTGTCGTCCAAACAATGGCTTTTATAGACCAAAAGTTGGCACAGGTCCCTGGCTGTCATGTCTGCCGGGATCTCTACCACTTTACCCATGCCGTCTTCACTGAAGATCTTCACAATCTGAGGTGAGGGAGATTAAACAGGGGATCGTTTTAATATGGTTAAGGTGAAGAGTGGACTGTTTCTAAGATAAGTTTCTGAAGACACTTGCTGTTGTCAGCTCTATAATTTGAGGACCAGAACAGAAAGATCATTAGACCTTTTCAATTGCAAAGGATAAATTTAAGGTGTGGGATATTTAAGATAATCCCACAGGGAAGTTGTGACAAAGTCATTTTGAAAACCTAGCCCATTGGTTGAGTATAGTCAGCAATTATCTTCAAAGGCTAGCATAGCATTTATGATATAGCGCCCCATACACCATAGCAAACACAGGCCTGTAATTATAGCACACAATAGAAAAGAACAGACATTCAACACAATGTAGCAATTGTGGTGTTAGAAATCACAGACGCACATTTCATCAAGTGACTTGCTTGTTTAATATATAGCTAAGCAAATATTCCATATAACAAGCATCTCCTGTTACATAGCACGTAACGGGTTCATGGCTTATGGGCATATAAGAACAGTGTTTCAAAGTCAAACATATCAGCGACAAGCCCAACCTCCATACAACAGGTTTGTTGTTTTTTTGTTTCATTACTAAATGTATTACTAAATATATTGTACTCAGGCCAATGATACCTTTATGGCCATATTGCATCCCATATAGTACTAAATGTATTTTGTTGCATAATTTATCATCCAGGTTTCTTTTCCACTCATGCATACCACCTGTTTCCAGTCTTTCCTTGATAATACCTGCGCATGCACGCGCTCTACAACACACACACACACACACACACACACACTGAGGCAGAAGAAACCCCACTAACAGGTCCCATCCTTCCACTTCCTCCCACCTTTCTCACTGACATCCATATCCACAAGTATTAAAGCTCTATGGAGGGAATACTCCTCATGTATTACTCCCCTGCTTCCACTGTGGTAAAGGTACAGGTGGGAACTTAAAAGAGAAGTCCTCACGTACAGTGTCTCCCCATGGAGGTCAATAAAAAAAGATCTAGGAGAATTCCTACCCTAGCTTATATCAAATCTCTTCATTGATGCTCTCATTCATTGATGTCTCAATAGGTTAACATTTCAGTAGCGAAGATGTGATGTCACATACAGAGGATAGATACAGCTAATGGCCCACACAGCAATCTAAAGTAGCCTGCTTGTTCTTTGCAGTAATCTAGCCTACTTAACCTACACGGGAACCTAGCCTAGTTAGCATGCACAGCAATCTAGCCTAGTTGGTCTACACAGGAATCTAGCCTACTTATCCTTCACACGTAATGTATGCACACTTCCTACAGGAAATGTCATAACTGGGAAATTCAGTAGTTGCCTTTCTGAGATAAGATGCAGTACAGCCTATACCACGACAGTTAGTACCACATCCAGGCCTGGAACATTAGTAGCACAGGCCCATCGATGACAGAACATGTCATAACAGGGAAATTCAGTTCCCTTTCTGAGAAAAGATACATCTTACACCACTACAGTTAGTACTGTATCCAGGCCTAGAACAGTGTGTCCAAAACAGTCATTCTAAAAAGAACAGGAAAAGCGAGGGAGCTCCCAATTCATTCAAAGCTGCTGGTGTATCGGGCAGCTTTTTGCTCTCCTCACATCTTGAAAAAGACAAATTGTCTTTGACTTTTAAGGCATTCACACATTCCATTTCTCGCCTCAGGTAAGCGTAGCCAGACTTCAAAGAGAAATGGCCAAAAAACGCAAAACAGAGGGGGACGACGAGATAGACAAGAGAAGGCGCAAGACAGAGACAGAGAAGGGGAGATAGAGACAGAGACAGAGGAATAGAGCGGTCTTACCTCCACGGCCCGCAATAGGCAGCAGTCCGGAGAACACGAAGGCATTTTTGGAGTGAGCCTGGCTCCCCACACACTCACACAGTCACTAAGAAAACGCTATTCTTCTCTCTTCTTCCCTCCTTCAGAAAGAAAAACTGATAGAAATCCAGTTCCCGTGAACGCCGACAGTTGACAGTTGTGCTACCTGTCACATAGCCTGGAGTCTTGTCTTGTAGCCTATCTAGACTCTAAACGCTGTCTAAAAAAAACCCCCAACTGTCTGTATGACCTTAAACCGGTGTCTGACGAGCTCACAGAGCAGAGACACAGAGACAGTGAGCGATCAGATGGCAGTGGGCACAGTTCAGTGCTTCCAGTGCCGGTTGTGTCTGACAACTATCTCTCTCTCTCTCTCTCTCTCTCTCTCTCTCTCTCTCTGCCTCCCTTTCTGTCTCTCTCTCCGAGGCACACACCCTCCAGTATACACACAGACACACGGAGCCGGGAGACGTGCGCGCGTGCACACGCAGTCTCGCATGCACAGACGCA
>OMKK01065672.1:0-12279 GCA_900302305.1 Polymixia japonica
GGAACGAGATGCCATAGTTTCTAAGAATGGACCCTTAAGCCTAATTTATACTTCACGTCTCACGTCTCATGTCTCTGAGACATGAGACGCCAAATGAACGTCTCACGTCTCATATGACGTCATTTGGGGTTGGCTCACAGCAATAAGACGCGTCTCATAGCCATGAGCCGTTTTGAGCGGCTCACAGCTCACGGCTCACGTCTCATAGCTCTGATTGGTTGACAGTATTTCCGGTTCCCGCCCAGAACATCGCTGTTTCTGGCATGGATGGACAGCCAAATGTAAAATTGGTGAAGGACAAATGGATAAGCCTCCGAAACAGGTACATTGCAACGTTGGCGCTACGTAACATCATATAACTAGCTAACGTTATGCTAAATTACATGGCTACCTGCTAGTCTAGTTAGCTTGTATTGTATCCATGGCGACTGTTGCCATGGCGACCCTGTGAGCGATTCGAGAGACGTGAGCCGGAGTATAAATGCTTATGAGACGTGAGCCGGCGTCTCACGTCTCTGAGACGTGAGACGTGAGCCGCGAAGTATAAACTAGGCTTTAGTAACCTCACCTTAAGAGTCCAATGTGCTCCCATGCTGCACACAATGTTAGGACAGAATGTAGTATCTGCTCTCGTGCCAATATGTCACATTATTATTTAAAAAACACCTCCTACTTCCTCCTACACCTACTTCGAGGTAATAAACCATGGGCTTACTGTGGATTTCACGAGGTGTAATTAGAGTAGAACTATAAAGGAACAAGAAATGTTTCATTCTCCAGCCCTGAGTCCATATTATTACATACAAACTACCACCTCTGTTTCCAGGAAAGAAAGGGTTGAATCGAGATGGTGGAAAGAAATCCAACTGAAACAACATGGTAACTACTTACCTGGTAATGTTATTACCTTGGCATGAACTGTAATGTAAAGTGGTACCAAATAGTTAATTAACCCAATACTGTGCAAAGTCACTACACTGGAAATTCTGGCAACTACCAGATTATGCTACCCCTGTCCAAGAATCAACCCCCTTAAAAGGAACGTCATTTATATTTCCAAGCAAATTATCTTTCAAAAGGTGCCACAGCCTCAGCTAATGTAGCACTGATCGCTGTCTGCTAATGTAGCACTGATCGCTGTCAGCTAATGTAGCACTGATCGCTGTCAGCTAATGTAGCACTGATCGCTGTCTGCTAATGTAGCACTGATCGCTGTCTGCTAATGTAGCACTGATCGCTGTCTGCTAATGTAGCACTGATCGCTGTCTGCTAATGTAGCACTGATCACTGTCTGCTAATGTAGCACTGATCGCTGTCTGCTAATGTAGCACTGATCGCTGTAAAAAAAAAAAAACAGGGATACTGGGCAATGATTAAACAGGAGCTCAAAATAAAGATTTCCATTTAATGTTTTGACAAAGGCAATGGTGATAATGAATTATTCCACATTAAATATGAAAAACTCCAAATACACTTTTTCTTTGTTTGTAAATTACTTGTTTAAACTAATCTACAATCAATAATAAAACGTTGTTAGAGAGAGCTGTATATTACTACTTAACTGACTAGAAGAGCAGAATTTTATTTTTTTGAAAACATTCAAATCTAATTCTATTTGAAACATAGAGACTGCTCTACCTACTAATGATATTCTTTTAGAGAGTAAATGCTGTTGAATGTTTCACTTCTATTCTGGCCATGACTTCAGGGTAACTTTCCAGGAAAATAAAGACATAAAGACATTGAGAAAGCTAAAAAGACCCAAGAGGTAACCATTTTGTTCACCTTTTTATACCGGGGCTGAGACAGACATACAAAAACATTTTGTTAAGCATAGCTAGACTTGAGTTTTGCTAGTACATTTACAATTTAGATTACACAAACATCTGAAATATGAAAAATGTTATGATACATAAACCACAATACATACATTATTTTCAGCATATAACTGCATTTTACATTTAAGGCATTTAGCTGGCACTCTTATCCATAATGACTTTGAATGAGTGCAGTAGAAACCCTTGTTGTATTGGAATCTGCAAACAGTTGTCTTCTAAATATAATTTTCTAATATAATTTTAAATATCATTTAAACCCAAATTCTGAAACTGTGGACAAAAACTATGGATAAAATAATTATTGAGATACAAGCTGTGGTTTAAGATGGGGATGGGGCTCAACATTTTTTTTCTAAAACTGATTATGGCCTAATCAATTATTTTTGTTATTGATGATGCATGACTTATAAAAAGCACCTTCATCAACCCTATTTGTAGTCTCAGTCATCTAACATTATCTGATGCTCACTGTTAAAATGCCATCGCTGGTCCCTGTAATCATGATTCTCATTTAATTCCTGGTCTCCCATACTCACTTTTTCACTTTAATTAATTTATTATTCTTCCTATCAAGTGATGGAGAAGAGCATTAATTTAAAAGTTCCTCTACGTTTACAACATTGCTGTACAGTAATACGTTTTTTTGTGCAAACTTTGAATATTGCTGGGCAAGAGATGAGATAAGATAGACTGGCAAGATAATATAAGAAGCTAAAACGATGCACGTAAGAGAGGAAGAAGAATACATAATGGGTAATTGATTATACTGAAGGTTCCCTGACCTTTTAAAGTCTGTAAGGATGATGAAAAGAGGCAGGCGCAAAAGCACTTCTGTGTTGATGATGTTTCCTTGACCAGGCTTGGCAACCACATACACACAAGAGGTGTTTCACTGCTCCAGCACTACTGTGGCAGGGCCATCAATAACTGTAAGACATTTAAATAGGGAGAAATATTGAAGTACAAAGTTAAGAAAAACAGTACCTAGTGTTGTCACAGACCATCAAGTCCCCATTCACAGTCACCATATTAATTACATTGTGTCCATCTCTATGCTGGTGACTGCTGCTAGCCTATGTAACACTAACAGTAAGACAGGTTTATCAGCATGGAGAACATTCCTGTCTGGTCCACTATTCAATTAACATTTCTGTCTGGAAAAACAGCACACATACATGGCTTTTGGTATTTAAAACTATTTATTCTAGTTTCCGTCAGTGAGGGTAGTTTTATCTGGGCATCTGATCTTTGGTATGAGGATGTGACTTGCCAGAATACACAAGAATTATCTGCAAGTAATGGGAACAAGGATATAAACACTAAAGGACAATTGTGTTGCCAATCCACATTCACGAGCTTGGACATTAAATGTAGATGAGATCATTTTCGAAACTGACATTTACATTTTATGTGTTACACTTCCCATCCCACCTCCTTGAAATTCTAGCAAAGAATTTAACTTCTTTGCTAGAAGAAGTTTATAAGACATTTATAAGACATGATATAACAATGTTACGTGGTAAATATTAAAATCCAATCCAATCCAATTTACTTTATCCGTTTCCTTGTTGGCAGATACAGGTAAAAACATAACAGGATGCAGGACATTGTAAAAAAGATTTGTACGTGCACATACAATATCATGAATAACAAAGTAAAAAATGGTAAAAGAGCTAAAATATTTAAATCTGCTATGTGCGCTATCCAGACTCTACGATAGTGAAGGGGAATTACAACAACAAGCCGTTACAGTTCAAAACAAGCTGGACTTTTCTCCTCCCCTGCAACACCTCTCCATCGGTCCTCTCCCCTGTCCGTCAAAAACTTCACTCCTACAGGTGATCAGATTCTTGGGAGGAGTCGATTGTCGGGTCAGCAATGTAAAAAAAAATGATTTAGAAAAGAGGGAATATCAACACACTGCAGCGGTAGACATTTGTTGTGAAGATCATATCACACTGAAACTTCACACAGCACACAGTATTTTTGTCATTTTAAAATAATTTTGCACATAGCCGCTTTAATTGACAAAGACGTGGTGTTGAATGTTCAGACTAGCTGTTCAAAGTAGTAATCCACCAAATCATATCTCTAAAGCATGGGTCTAGAGGAGATTGGTTGCAAATATCAAAGCCCAAGCAATATTACAGTATGTGAACTAAGGGTAAATTGAACTATAACTTAGATAAGATAAGATATAGCTTTTTACCTGATGATGCGTAGGGATTTAGTGAATGTGAATGTTTTTTGTGTATGGCAATTCTTGTCAAAATGGGCTTCTCAAAAAGTCCCCTGACTCAAAGAGTGGCACTACTCATCAGCTGTGATATCACTTGAAATGACTCCAGTTTCAAATGATTTTTAGATTATATACTGTATGTCAATGGCTTGACAATTAAAGAACACACCTTAGTTATTTGAATTAATTTTTCATCCCTGACTTTTCAAACTCAACCCATGAATTCCTTCTTATCAGATAATTCAAAGCTCAGTGAAGAAGGGCAGCTCACTTTCCTAGCTATGAAGGTGACTTATCTTTGTAGAGTGAGAGTAAGAGAAAAAAATATTTTTGATGGCAGATTTTTGAAGGCCTGGTGTTTGGTATTCATTAGCTTTGAGTATGGGGAAACATTTATTAAATGCATAGTTAAATAATGCTGGAAATTATTGGTTTGCCAATTCTACTGACACTGTAAATGGATCCCCACATGTCATCATCAGTCAGCATTTAAATATTGTTGATGACTTTAAAACAATCCCCAATCCTGAAGGGCTAATATTAGCAAAGTTCTGCTTCACCTGTAATTAAGAACAGAAAATACTTATGACATGACAACGGGTTTCTTATACATGTGCCACCCTCAAAATCAAACTATCTCAATATCGCCTTGATTTTTATCGTCTTTCCTCCATCTCCTCTTTTTTTTTTTTTGAAGTCCTCCATTTTCAAATGCCCAGACCTTGTATTTGTCTTTGTGAAATATCTGGGCTGTGACAAACAACCACAGTGATGTGCCTGTCTAAGATTTCAAACCAACAGCATTCCTGTCTTTTTAAAGGAGCTTGCATGAATGTACTGCATAGTTGCCTCTATTACCGTTGAATATTTCCCCAATAAGACTCTCAAACTCTCCAAACTCATAGATTATGAAAAGTTAGAGGGCAAGCAGTGCCTTGCAGATTTTACTTTCCTTGCAGGCCTGGAGCAATAGGACAAAGACAGCTGGAGAAGTCCTCATTACAGAGCAACTGCAGGGCATCTCATCAGAGTTACAGAGGTGGTTTAACTTTGTGACTTAAACCTGTTGCCACGTACATATTTACATTTGCCACAGGTATATATACATGTGTGATACATTAGCTGGAAAGTGTGAGAAAAGATAAATTCCACACTGCTGAAAGCACACATTAGGTAAACAAAGTAACACAATGCCAGTCATTGTAAAAACTAAACCCACTCATCGTGTTGGCATTTCACTTCTCATATATCAGGAATCAACAACTTCTCTTGTAAAACCTGTTCTTCAGAACATCATTTGACCCACCTGTGGCCTTTCTCTGTACACAAACCATCAAACTCACTAACAATATCTGTAGCATTTGGCACTGCCATGGATTATGTGCTGACTTACACTTGTAACTTAATCTATTTACCATATTAACAAGTCAAATAACCTAGAGAACAGCGTTTGACATACATGGCAACATGCCTTTGAGTCAAAGAGCTATCAGTCTTGCTTGTCTGTGACAACCCCTGTGAAGTTATGTTACTGTTGACCTGGTTAGGTGTCTGGAGGGATTGTTTTTTTTAGCCTATATGAGTGTTCATCTTCTGGCCTGAGGTGTCAAAAATTCAAAAAATGTTCTATCATGTCATAAATTGTTTGCAGCATGACAAATTCACCATACAGTAATTATTGTTATTGTCATTATTATATGAGAGATACAAGATAAAGAATGTTGTAGATAAAGCTCAAGCACAAGAAGGAAGGGAAGGTGTCACTGTTGGATTCCACAGTGATTGTAGCAGCAGTTCTAGAATGCGCACGTTGTGACAGTCTGGTAGACAGGCAGTCCAGACGGGCATTGCGACTGAGATATTATGAACAAATAGTGATAGACTGGATAGTGTAGTATGTTACACTGCAGAACTGTGTGTCAGACACTGTGGTTAGCAACACGGGGGGCCCCCAACAGTGGACGGTCCCGTGTCCCTCTCTGCTCACCCTCTACACCTCGGACTTCAACTACAACTCAGAGTCCTGCCACCTGCAGACGTTGTCTGGTGACTCTGCAGTTGTGGGAGGGAGACAGAGTACAGGGGTGCAGTGGACAACTTCATTGAGTGGTGTGGGCTGAACCACCTGCTGCTAAACACCAGTAGAACGAAGGAATTAGTGGTGGACCTTAGGAGGCACAAAATACCCCCAACACCCTGTCTCCATCCTGGGGGAGGTCCTTGGAGTACCTTGGAGTCTACATCGACAACAAGCTGGACTGGGCTAGGAACGCCGGGGCTGTGTACAAGAAGGGCCAGAGCCGACTATATTTTCTTAGGAGGCTCCGGTCATTCAATGTCTGCAGTACTTTGCTTAGGACGTTCTACCAATCTGTCGTGGCCAGCGTAATCTTCTATGCCGTTGTGTGCTGGGGTAGCAGGGCCGGGTTAGTCGACACCAACAGAACCAACAAGCTCATCGGGAAGGCTGGTTCCGCTTTTGGGGTGGAGCTTGATTCGTTGGTGGAGGTTACAGGGAGAGGGGGGGTGCTACACAGACTGCTGAGCATCATGGGTAATGCCTCTCACCCACTCCACAGCATACTGGACAACAAGCAACAGGCTGAGAGCACCACGGTGCTCCACGGAACGCCGCAGGAAATCGTTCCTTCCTATTGGCCTACCACTACTACTTTATAATTCCTCTCCCTTCTCCTGGGAGACGGACAACCTGAGACAGGGGCCCAGGGTGCTGAGGTGGTCAGAACCAGTCATACCTCCTAATAACCATTGAACACTTAATAACCATTTACATGCTAACTTGGAGTAATCACTAATTACCCTCTACTCCTGTTTTTGTTATTATTATTGTATTATTGTTATTATACTGCACATTATCACTTGTACCCCTGTTATAACTTATAATTTATACTGTTATAGTTATACTATTATAACGGTTATAACTGTGCAATATCATTTACTGGAAGCACAGTCACTTTTTACTTTTGTGTTAAGTTGCAATACTCTCTTACTTTTGCAGTACTGTCAAAACTCTACATGTTATATTTTTTAATTTTATTTATATATATTTTTTTGTTTACAGATTTATTGTTGATTTTCGATATGCCATGCTTATTTTATTTCATTCTTTAGTCAACATTTTTCCTACTTTGTACTGCGACCTCCTGTTCTGTATCTCAACTGTGTGCAAAATTGATCCCCCCCAGGGATCATTTAAGTCTTATCTTATTTTAATCTACATGCCTCAGAGTTAATGTAGTATACAGACTTGTGTGCGACTACTTTATTGGCATTAATCCTAGTTACAATCACACCTTTTTACTATTGCTGGTATGTCATAATAAACAGATGATTATATGTTGGGACAGATATATCTGACACATGCAATTAGGAATGTTTTCTGTACATGTGCAACCATTTAAGCGTGAGCTGGGGTTACTAATAGCACGGTAAAGTAAGTAAAGGTAATCCTAATACGAGCATGATGCCAATTTGTAATTGGCAATAATGTTCATCTGCTGTTGCTGGTACCCTACCTTTCTTTGTAGTAGGATGAAAGCAGTGTGCGGATCTCAGTAGACCAATCGTTGATCACCAGGCCCTCGCTGGGAGAGGAGGGCGTCACTGCGGAAGAGGAGGAAGAGGGGGACGGAAAGGGGGATAGCAGCAGAGAGGAATGACATGGACAGGAAATTCCATTTTTCAATTTACACGACTTCAAATGGGGAGTAGTATCAAACTAAGTAGTATCGAACTTAGGACCTAACCCCAACTAGGATATTTTAAAGTGGGGAAAAGCATAAATGAATGCTTTTCTGGGAATACAATTGTTTTTTTGTCTGTATTGACGATTACCAACTGAAGGCTGTGGTTTATCCACATTTCGATTCATCACTGTCGCACATCGGTCACAGATATCTCCCACGATAACACTTTCCTGGTTGACACTGACCTGGTTGAGCATTCAGGTTTTACAAGGGGAATTTGGAGACATCTCTGCACTTCCTTATAAATGCCTCTTTCCTTCATTTACCCGATATCATCTACCATCACCTTTTGTCATCTAATCATTTCCCTTTTTTTCCATCTTGTGTTTTTTCTTTTTGTACCACCTACGCTCTCCTAATGCTTGGAATGTTCTCCGTGTTGTTACAGCACATGTTGTTTAGTGTTCTTTATACGTCCCGATCAGCACGGCTAATACTTTTGCAGGGCAGGTGTCGGAGATAACGTGTCTATTCACAACAACGGCGTCTCGGCTGTTGTCTCAGGTCAGTGTTGGACAATATTATAAATCTTTCCATTTAAGTTGAAACTGGTTTGTCCACTTTCAGACCAGGCATCACTCCAACTTCCTTCATAACAAGACAAGTGGGAACAAACGAGGCATGACATTTTATTTGTCAGCATGCTTGGCATAAGGGCTATTCATTCTGGGCTGGGAAATGGACAAACATAGGGCATAGCATTGTTCTTGTATTAGCTCCTTTTTAAGATAAACATGAAGTAGCAGCGCAATTGTGTAATGGAAGTGCAGATCTTTTTCTGTTTCGCTACCTATTTCATGGTATAGTGAGCCTTGTCTCACTGTGATGGATTTCCTGGGAGGTGGCGCTTCAATCTTCATGAGGTCATCACAGCACTGCCTCCACTGGCCTACAGTAAAATTGAGAACACAGTAGGCTGTTATTCCATGCATTTTCACAAAAAAATCTCGAATAGACATGTCATCAGACCCACATTATTCAGACATTAGTCAACGGCCTAGACTCCTGACAGTTAAACCTCTGCCTCCGGCTATGCAGGAAATGTCGCTGTAATTTACGAGTATGTATAATAACAGTCTATTGGCTCCTTGCCGTGTATGCAGGCAACCTGATCATCACAGTTATTTGCTCTGGTGGTTGTACGTAATAATGCTACATTATTAGTTAGTCGTGTGTATGGGGTTTGAAGGGAGGCGAGGTGCCTTGGCTATATATTCTGAAAGGGTGAGGTTTCTAGAGGTAACTAGAGCTAACTATGTAAAATTACAGATACAGTATGACAGCAACATGTTTAGTACAATACTGCTTGCACTCAGTAATCAAATTATTGCCCTTTCTCTAATTAGAATATCTCAATTAAGCCTATATGCACAACGTAGAATTCCACATTAATATTGCCATTTTTATAGAAACGGTATTCTACAATAACTGTTTTATTGACATGATTGACATGTTAATAACCTTCCCAATAAGGTACATGCATGTCAATGCCAGTTTCCCTTGAGTCATTCAACTTAAAATTTTAATTCCGCACGAGTGGACTGGCACTAAAAAAAACACTCATGGCATCCTCTGGAGGCAACGCATTTCTTACAAAATGTTGACGTATGCTGTGTGTAACATTCTGTGGCATTTGTGACGGCAACAGAGAGATATAATCTTGGTATTCTCATAAGATCTCATACAATCTCAGCACATATCAGACATCAGAAACAATGCTCTTAAGCAAATTCTTCCATGGTATCATACTTTCCACTCAGTGATGTGTATAGTTTCACCAATGTTGTAAATACCAACTGTCATGAAAGCATGTTGCTTTGCAGGTATTGGTAGCTTCCTTAAGGAAGACGTAAATGGGCCTTATTAAAATGTACTCAACATACCTATCACAAAATCGAATAAACAGTTCTAAACCCGAGACAAGCAAAGTCTTTTTTCACACCTATTACAATTTTAATGCCACTCAGTTGTCTTGTCAACAGAACACAAGATTGTGATTTTCACATAATACTTTGAAATTATTTACAATGGGTTCACATAGGACGACAAGATCTCACACAAAGACATTGGAGACGAAACCAAATTAGGTGGAGTCTTCCACGCTACAATTCCACTGGAAGGGAACAGCGAGCATACTTTCATATATACATCAGCCATTTATTTTGTTTTAAGGAAAATTAAATGTATATGGAAACTAACATAATGAAACTAATTGCTGAAGTCTCACTGGCACAATATGAGCGCAAACCGCTTCGACAATATTATGATTGTTGGAGAGATATATCTCCAAATAAAATTGTTGATCAACACAATGCCTGTAAACTGGCAAATGAAATAGGTAGCCTATTAGAATGTAAGTTAATGCCCCTATTTCAATCCCTGGTCGTGTTTTAAAAAGGTCCATCCCTTGTTAAATGTTTAATATGTCAGAAAATAACTAAGTGACAGTACTCACACATTGGTGAGCAAAACAAAGGAGACCAAATCCACTGGGTGATGTCCAGGTGGTGTCTGTCATTTCTCTGCCACCAGTAGTATTGTATGGAACATAGATTCACAATGTATATATACAGATGGCTACTGTTCAATGCATACATATCGATGCAATTTCTCTTTAAAAGGATGTGACATTTTCAAAACATCTGCGTGCATAGTTTTAGTCAACAAACATTTGTGATCATTTATTCACATATTAACCTGTTGTAAAAATTACACATTATGTTAGAGTGTAGCACTGAAATTCTGTCCTGGATTGCAGGGACCCAGGAATTCCAGGGTCCTAACAATAACCTAAAATAAATGTGTAATATGTGCATGTGCCATTATTAACTATAAATTCTATTTCATTCCATTTCAGAGGCAGACAATCTTAACTCTGAATATCATCTGTCTTGCCCACATGCACGTTGAGTGTTTATACCAACAAAGTTCTCACAGAAATTTTGCAATTACCGATCAGAATATTTAAAAGTATCTTGAGGTCACCTGGTGGCTCTTCTTGATAGAAGCCTCGTAACCACACAAGGTTGGAGCTACGCGCTTTGTCTTCCAGAGACTGTAACTGGTCAACCATTTACAAGCCCCTAGCTTTATGGTACTGCTATATCGCTCTCTCTCTCTTCCACCTCACACTAGCCCTTTCACATCCACGGCCAGCTTCAGGGGCAAACGTGTCTGCCCAGAACCTGAGTGATGCATGTCAAGTCAAGTCGATTTGTATAGCCCTTAATCACATTACAGTCTCAAAGGGCATTACAAGCCCACAATTAATAGAAATTGAAGGACACCCCCTGACCATAACCCTTGATCAGACAGAAAAAAAGGGAAGAAACCTTGGGATACAGAGGAGGGGTCCCCCTTCCAGGATGGTCAGGTGTGCAATAGGTGCTGAGTGGTTGATTTACTGTATAATCAAGTTACAATTAGGATGGTAACAAAATGTACCACTGGTGAATAACTGGACCAATGGGGCAGTATTTATTTATTTTATTTTTTTTAAATTTAAATTTCCAGCTGGGCTGACATCACAACAATCTCCGGGACAACGGTGCAGTACAGTCTCATCTCATCTCCCCCACAATCGCCAAGACAGTCATGCCATGGTAACACAGGCACACCTCCCTAGAGAGAAAGAGATTTACTGGAATGCATTGGCAGGGTTAACTGACACTGGCACGCCGCCAGGTATGGCTGACAAGTGTCTTCTGTCTAAGGCTCCTAGGCAGACAGGCCCCCAAGATAAAAACACAGGTTACTCCCAGCTACATACACAGGTGACTTTCCTGTAGTCTTGCGAGTGCCCTAACCAGTACTACTGTGCCTCCATGCGGTCCAAGGGGGGGCAAAAAAAAAAAATTTCGAGGAAAATTTGACTTTGAAGCAAATGAATTCACGCAATTTGGCGACATAAACCATTTTATAACGGGTCTCAATATAAATAAACAAATTTATCATTTGCTCCTCTTTCAGAACAGTGCTTGCTGGGTTAAAGTCTTTAAAGACCATGTGAAAAACATTCTACTAGCCTTGTCGTATGACCGATCTCATTTATTAATCAGGGTAAAGCTGATATTTACATCAAGCACCAGCGGCTCTCGTACCGGCGTGTTCGGCAAACTCGCTGTAGACGTCCCTGGTTTTGCGGGTGAAACAGCTGATCTCTCCCCTTCTGAGCTGACGCGAAGCACGGGTGCAGATTGTTCAACATTAGTTGTCGTTTTAGGTTTCTTGGTAAACCCAAATTGTGCGAGGCTCGTCACGGTTTGTTTTTATTTTTTAACGTTTCAAATAGAGCGGCAAGTAAACACAAGTCAAACGTGCAAACTAGGTGAGTGATTTTACTGCAGCGCCGCCATGCATAGTGTGAACGTTAATAAGCGATTCAGAGCAAAATAAAGACACAACTTTGACGTATTTGTAGTATTATTTATTTCAG